>FMBT01000522.1:0-65681 GCA_900095095.1 Fragilariopsis cylindrus CCMP1102
CTAGCAAGAGTCATAAAGATTGCCTGATTACGGTAGTGGTGATAAATCTAACGAGCAGAACTGACCATTTCATCTCACGAAGTAGAAGCAAGATACAAAATACAAACAATGGATGAAATACTGGCGAAAGCAGAAACGAGTAGAATTGATCATTGATCATTTCACGAAGCAGAAGCAAGATACAATATGCATACATTTGATGAAATACTGGCGGAAGCAAAAAGCTCGTCGACGAGAGAGGTTATGAGTTCGTGGGGTACCTCCCAGACAATATGAATGGAAGATAAATGCATATTGTTTTTCTTGATGTATAAGGCAGGTATATTAGACTATTTACCGTTTTAGATGCTTAAACGAATGACGGGAAGAGCGAGGATTGGTATGCTATAGAACCCCATGATTTGTTGATTTAGATCCACATTAAGATTGATCCAAAAACTGGCAGGATTACATCTTTGTGTCTGAATGTTTGGGATCACAAATTCAGAGGCATCCCTTTCGCCTGCCACGTATTATCGAATGCCTTCAAAGCCTTGAACGTATTGAGTTGCATCAATGTATACATATTCCAATTGAGTTGGGTAACTTACCGAAATTGAAAAAATTGATTCAGTTTTGTTTTTCGATACCATGTTTGAAATCATTCCAGCTGGACTGCATCTTCCTTCAGTTGAAAAATTGACAATTTTTGAGTCGAATTGGTTCTTCAATGTCATCTTTTTGAAGATATTTTCGAATAAGCTGAAAACTGTGGTTAGTTGGAGCAAAAAGAGCACAATCAGATGGGATTTTAGATTGTCTAACATTAATGATGATTTTGCTTTCGAAACACAGTCTAAGAACAATTAAGATGGCGCGATGTAATCTGAACGAAATTGATTTGGAACGATTGATGTTTGAAGTTCGTCAACGATTTTACTAAACTTCGCACGATTAACATAAATAGGAATGATGTAAAAGTCTTCGAGGTATTGAAGATAGAATCAAGCGTATATCATCATCAGCGTCATCATCAGGATCTATAATGATTCCGTGATAATAACCTACGCAGCTTAGGTCTTGGTAGTAACCCTGTCTTACAAGTGCAACGGAATCCAATTCTGTAAGTGCTACGGAATCAATTCTGTACGAATCCAATTCTGTGTCGAGTCAATGGTTGTCACGAATGATCCAAAGGAAAAAGTAGCATTGCTAACTATCGTTGATGCATTTGGAATTTCAAGTCTTGATTTGTCACCGGACCAGATTTACGAACAGACGTTGAGCATATCTTACGAATCAACCACGCCGGAAAGAAATTTATTATGGAAGCTGAAGAGATAACAACAGGTGGTCCAAACAATAATGATGAATCGACTACTATCATAACCATGCATTATGGCCAAAAATACTAGAAAGGGCGTACAAAAAGTCCTATGAAATTTATCATTATTACGATTGGCATGTACAGGAAGTGAAGGATCGTGAAAGTGTTCATCTGGAATGTTCCATTAGTTCGTCATCAAATTCCACTACTGCTTGCAGAAGATCCTGCAAGTCGATTTCGATCTTACGATGATAACAAGGATAGTGATCGTGAAGTCAAACAAAACAAATACAAAACGAAACACAGTACGTAATTACTGTAGCACTACCGAAAAGTCTACCTGAAATATTGTCGATGGCGGCATTTTACCAGCGTGTGCCCAACAAAAAGATCTTGCACACAGGCTGTCGTCGATGTCATCGCTATCAATTATCGTTATAATTCCGGTATAAATCATATGTATGATTCTCGACAACGTTTAATTGTAAACGCAAAACGAACATATTACCATCCGTTACTATTTGCTAAAGATCTACTATCAACAATTCTTTAGCTACAAGCTACAATGATAAACACTGCTACTTTTTGAAGACATGTATTTGCTATTATTATTGTTATTTTTTTTAATTATAAACATTTTGTCTAACTACTATCCATAATACAGTAGGATCTGGCACACCTATTGCATGTCACATTCTCGTTCGCATCGCGTCTCTTTTCCTCTATTTTTTTCAAGACCACCTTCCTATATTTCTGAGAGGAGATGCCATCACCTCGCACCTTCTTCCCTCATTCTTGATGTATTATTTTCTTCTTTTTACTACAAAAATTCAATATCGTTCTTTATTTTAGTTAGCATATCAATATTTTGTGCTGCCTTAGATCGTTCGATCACTTCGTTTTTATAGCATGGTACCCTCAATCTACTTTAGATCCCTTTGGATTACTATTATTTTTCTACGGCGCCAAGGCCAGTGTTTCATTCCCTTTTGGGGAATATCCAAGTGTGGCAAATTGCGCTGTATGGAGGGTGGATGACGATATCCTTCTCTTCCAACATTTCCAATATTTACAGAAAAGCGATGCCAATCCATTCGAATTTGATGCTTGGCTCGTTGTGACTGGCCCAAATGCTGCACGTCGCATGGCTCCAGAATTATTCCACACCCATTTGCCCGTGGATAGGAGTAGAAAAAGCTTACTCGACGAAAGGAATAGGCGGCAGATTCGGCCAACGGGAAGACTAGCACGAAAGCTTGCCAGACAAGAATGATAGTGACATACAGTTGCCAAGAAACTCCATGTTCCCGAGTAGTTCGAATTTAAACAGTCGTGTCATCGACATTTGTCGTAGATGAGATCGTCGAGCAAGATAGAGAGCGTTGGCACCAACCCAGTAAGCAGCCGCTCCTGCGACGGGAGGAGATGTGAGCACGGCGTGTGCTGAACATGCTGCTATCGACGGGTAAAATGCTGCTGCACTTGTCAAAGCAAGAGGACCCATCATGTTACTGACAGTGCACACGGAGACGAGTTGAATGTTGCTGGTACATTCCGAACAAATTTAAATTATGTCGTACACATCCTCATATGCATTTTGCCCTTCGAACAAATTTAAAATTAAAGGATAAGCATTTTGCAATGGGACAGACTTAGAGCCCTATTTTCCCACGATTGGCATCCGAAGTGATGATGGGCGAACGAGATTGCAAACTACATTTTACAAACTAAAGCATCAATTCGAGGTTTTCGTGAGAAGCCCAAATCGTGGAGTCACCGAACGTTGAACCAATAAAACTAAGCGAGCCGCCCTTTAAGATGGTTCATTATGAGCAGAGCGTGGGTTTTCAGGTTTTCCTTGTGTCGGTGGTTCCGATTTCTCTGGTTGCCATACCGTATCGCACATACATGTCATACTAACGTTGACCCATACTCATGCGTAGAAAGGAGTTTCAACTGTTATTTTATAAATATTGTTAACATCTAACACGCCCTACCTGTCTTCACACAAGCACAAGCATACCCTTATATTTTCAACAACAAGAACCAGACCCACAACCCGAAACGAAGCGCCAATATCCCCACCCTTTAACCATTCGTGTATCCTGTAATACCTTCCTACATATAACACTTACTTATACCCCAACACTTCTTCTGTGGTAATAGCAAATCTTCATACAAATAACAATTTTTCAATCATGTGCGTGAATAACAATAATAGCGTACAATCCGATACCCACGTCGTCGTTGGGGTCACCAGTAGAGGATATCACTGTAAGGTTTGTCAGAAGAAAGGTGGATATGAACAATGTCATCATAACCATAAAATTCACGATCTTGTTGATGCTAATTCAGGTACGACTACTCCTATGACAGAGTTAATTGATGAAATTACCAGATTGGAACAAGAAATTTCTACGATGGAAGAAAATCATCAGCAGCAGCAGCAGCAGCAGCAGGGTTTGACCACCCCCACCTCAATTACTGAAAACCGTAATAATCCATTTGCTTCGACTAATTCTACGATGGGTAATATTCGTGTCAATCGTCATGGGTTAGCACGTGGTTACATTACCATCGATAACTTTTCTAATACGATCGCGCCATCCACCCGATCGTCATCGTCGTTGACGGCTGGTAGTACGAGCGTAGAAGATCCTGATGACAGTCTTCTCTGCAATCTCATGGAAAAATGTGGGTTGGAATGAATAAATAAAGATGATCAAGTAAATAGGAGGGATAGATCGATGATTAATTCGACTCGACTCGACTCGAGACCGAGAACTGCGTTGTACGGTCAAGAATAGATATGTAATGTTGATGATAATAATTTCGTAATTTGGATATGACCGAACGAATTTACGAATCTCACATGACATAACGAGCTAACGAACTAATTAAAGAACTAACTAACTAAATAACTTAACATCTAAATAACACAAATAACTATCACTAGTAATTTCACATGCCAATAATCCGTCATAAAGCTCTTTTTATACACACATAATAGGATTGGAGTACTAATACATTTCACGTAGGTTAGTGAAACTGCTCTTTTGTTGTCCGTTTCACAGATTGTATGTCCTCCTAATATCTACAGTACTACCATACTTGCATGAAATAAATACTGGAGCGAGAATGAAGGTAGGAATCATTGATAAGTTTTATACATATAGGATAGAATTTTGGTTATGCAGTTATGGACTACATTTTATGTGTTTTATAAATGCATCTTATTTTATTTTTTATTATAGTGTTTTTTTCTGCTACTATTGATTTCCCCGTACATGTAGTATCTGGTGTGGGGTATATTGTATCGTGTTGTATATTCTTGTTTTGCTTATTTCTGCTTCTTCTTTTCTTTCTTTTTCATTTCTTTTCGTTCCGTTCCACTATTAATTCATTATATTCGTTCATTATTTCTTTTTAACTGCAAAGAAACCAGAAATAGATCCCTGTTTCATATCACTTGCAGCTTTTTTCTTTGTAACATTAATTATAATTTTACTTTCTGAGTTTGAAGATTTTGATGATGTATACGACGACGACGATGTTTTATTCTTTTGTTTTTCTTCTTCATCATCATCAGTATCAATTTCAATCCAAACTTCTTCTGTGGTTGTTACTAAATACCCTTGTGCATTTACAGCAGTTTTTTTCTTTAATCGTTTTACGTTTTTTCTTTTTTCGACCACCATTACCATCCTCATTATCTTGACTTGCACTTGCATTTGCAACTTTCTTCTTGGTAATAGCAAATGCATCCATTGCACCACGAACTAATACTGGTTTGTTATCTTCCATATTGTCATCTTCTTCATCACCTAATGCATCAATCATAGCATCCTGTTCAATTTGTTTTTTAATAATTTCTTTTGATTTTATACGTCTATTATTCATTTCATCTTCATCCTCCGAATCTTCATCTTCATCACCAATAAAATCATCTGCTGTACCAACAACATTTTTCTCCTTCTTTTTCATATCATCATCATCGTCATGTGACTGTGATGATGATACTGATGGACGAGTACGTTTCGTAAATGCAGCTGGAATTTTCTTCTTCTTCTTATCATTATTACTATTGACGTCAGCAACATCAACAGCAACAGCAACGGCAACAGAGGTAGACTTTTTTTCTACAGACTTCTTTTTCTTGACGACAGCAGCAGTAGCAAACATGTTCTTCTTTGTTTTTCCTACAGCAGCAGTTTTTGTAGTAGCAGCTTTTGTAGTAGAAGTATCTTTATCTTTGTTATTAAAGAATGTTTTTCGCTGTGGTTGGTTTAGAAATTTTATTACTTGTGGCATTATTTGTAATTTTGACACGTTTATGCCATGTTTTTTCAATTGCTGTTACTGGTTTATTATCATCCTTTACACCTAATGCCGATGAATGTTTGATATAACATAATTCATTATCATAATACCAGACAATATTTTGATCGGAAATTTGATCTCTTAAAAATGACATATCTTGTTCATGGATGGAATCTATTGGATCTAATGATTGAATTGATTGAAGTGCAAATATTATTGCATTATCAGGAATAGTATTTGTATTATCATGCTTACGTTTTGAATTTAGATTGAATTCTTTAGAAAAAAGAAAAAATGAACGAAGAAAAAAAAGGTGAGTGTTGGCATGCATTTCATTTAGGAGAATCTAAAACAAAACACAACACAACGCCAACGCAACGCAACGCAACCACAAACACAGATACATTCCATTCCATTTGTTTTTTGTTGTTCAACGTAACGGTAACGTAACGCAACGCAACGCAACGCAACGGTAACGGTAACGTAAACGTAAAACGTACCAGTCGTTTTGTATTCATGTGGAATACCACCTTTATTATCCGAAGATACAGGAGTTGTATATTCCTTAATAGTACATAATGTTGGAATATATTTATTATTATTATTACTATTATTATTACTACCATCTCCTTGTCGTCGTCCATCCATAAATAATTCACGTAATAATTGTGATCCTTCATAACGACTTATCGCATGCCCATCATCATTATCGTCATTGTTATCATTGTTGTCATCATTATTGTCATTATTATAATGACGACAATGTTGTTGAATCCGTTGACTTGTTACTAATGATTCCTCATCATGTAACCATGATAAGACTTGTTCTTTTACTCCGCTGCTGATGCTGCTGCTGTTGCTGGTGGACATCATATTTTATAGTTAGCTAGCTTTTAAAAAAGGAGGGAGTTTGTTTGTTGTTGTTGTTGCTGTTGTATTGTGGCTGTAATCATAAAATGAGACAGCACCACATTGTTGCTTTTTTGCATATCCACTACTAGGTAAGCACTAACGGTAGTTAGTTGAAGTGTACTTTGCTGAATGTCATTTTTATTGCTTTTTTTTTATTAGAAAAACGAAGCGCGTACAATGTACTACCGTACGCGCCAAAAAATTAATAATGATTGAAATTGAATTGATTCTTTTGACAGGGCCAAATATATATGCCAATAAGACACTAAGCTAGCTCAAAAATATAATAGTCCTACTGTACTAGCACTACTTTTCATCATAACAGTATACTCCGCGATGAAACATCTCACCACGCACGACTCCCTCACGTGAAAGACATCACAAGCCAAGATCAAAGATCCTAACAAGCATGAGAAGTAGGATAGAAGAAGTGATCATCATCAGTCGTCGTACATATAATTATACTCAGCATAAAGATAAATCATGACGGAAAAGATGATTATTGCAGATGCAGAAGTAGAAGCAGAACCAGTAGAACCAGTAGAAGCAGTAGAAGCAGTAGAAGAAGACTTTGTGAAGTTACTTCCCGATAATATGAATAGTAGTGGTAGAAGTTCAAAAAACAAAAATTGTGTTCGATTCGGTACAGTGACAGTACGTAATTATGGTATGACATTAGGTACAAATCCAGCAACATCGATTGGATCACCGGTATGTTTAGAATGGAAATATGAACAACTCCAATCTGTATTAATTGATGACTATGAGACTACCAAGAATTTTGGTCGAATACAGATACAAAATTTGAAAACAGGTAAAGTAAAAAATAGATCACCCAGAGAATTTTATTTAAATTATTATAAACGACGTGGTATATTAGAAAGAGCAGGATTTACCGACAAAGATTTTACATCTACTGAACGTCAAATTAAATATGAAAGATTACAACGTAAGATAACGTTATATCAAAGTTTTCCAGTACTATATCTGAAATCATGGAAAATTGCCAGTGCTCAACGAAAATCCAAAACATTTGTTCGTAACTATCGTAAGGAACATCAATACTTCAGAAGTAAGCCACCAGAAAAAAAAAATCAAAAGTAAATAATTAAATAACAGGAAATATACATACGTCCGTCCATACGTACACTACTACTACAAGAAAAGCATATCCAAATGAAGAATGAGAATCCCTCATCATCCTCATCATTATCTGGTAATAATAATCTAAGAAAGTTGAATGATATATTGGTGCAAATCTTGTGTATTTAAAAAGTTGTAAAAGATGACCCACACGAAAAAGAAGCATTATTGACATTTCTCAAAACTTTTACCAGGATTTCAAGTTTTGGGGTATCAATAAGCTTTGAAGATCCTTATGACTCGGACGTTGGGTACTTGTTCAGGATAATCTGGAAGCGGTAATATAGTATTAATTCTTGGGAATACAATGCAAACGAGAGAATATGACGAATTAGCAAAATGAGGAATGTGGTTTGGAACATAATCTTCACAAATATTACAGTACTGGGAAGTTAAAAAGCGGATCGAATTGATATAATCATCAGGCACGTCCCGGCGATGGAGACTACCGGTAATATCCGTTTCGATCGAACGCAGTGGACCTGCTATCTATAACACGGGGGTTGGTATTCAAATACGTTTTTACTATGAAAATAAATCATATCTAACAGGTATCCAACAAATGATTGTATAATAGTATATTTGTATTCTTCTTAATAAAATAGTTGCACAGTTATATAATATATTTGTGCGTATCTTGCGCCATCTATAATCGTAGATGAGATGTGATAATCTTGTAGATAAGATCGCGTACCTTGATGTTTTCGTATTCGCCAGTCTTCTTCAGAACCTCCAAACATTTTGAGAGAACATCTTGATCTTGAATGTATATCTTTGTCACGTAATCATTGAGAACAATCATACGAAGAGTAATAAATGCACGTCCGAGTGAAATTGAAGCGTCATCACCGTCAGCAGATTTGAACCGGGAGACAATATCGATTCTCGCATTGAATAAGGCGATTGCTCGATCATTACTTATCAATATCATTCATCGCACACTTTCTACAGTTGACATCATAATTTGCATTTACTATACTTTCTAAAGTATAAGATACGTCTTTTCGTAGTCTTTGAAGCAAAAGCATCGTCAGCAGGTACGGATTTGAGTCGAGAGATGACATCAATTTTCGTATCGAACAAGGCAACTGATCGATTGTTATCGGCTCAGTGTATCTTTCTTCGCATTCTTTTTAAATGTGATGTTCCGTAAGGCTCTCCATATAAAGTGCACCGCGGTTAGCTGCGGAACGTCTTCCCCCCTCAGTGTATTCTTCGCTCGCATCAAAGATGAAGCTACAAGAAGTATTGTTTTCTTATTCTTTTTCCCCAAGACTTTTATTAGCAATGGCACCGAGACTTCTCTTTTTTCTCGACGAAAGGCGACGACGGGAGACTATCGTGACAACTTCCCACCCTCAATTCGTCACTTTCAGTGTTGTGGTAACAAATCTGTTCCATAGAAAAAAAGTCTGGGACAACAGCAAAAAACACAACCTCTTCCTCGCTCGTAGCTCGGTTCAAAGGTAGGAATTAATCAACAAACAATAAAACAACAGTATCGGTATCACCCAGTCGTGTTTTCAGACACGACTCAGAAAACTTTTTAGTTGAAGTAAAATCGACGTAGCCGGGATTGATTTGAATAGAAAAAGCGAAAGATCTCGTAATCTCTGCTTCTTCGGTAAACGTTAAATATGTACGTGAACAAGAAAGTGAACTCTTTTTAAGATCTCGACGATTGCTACGACGCACTACTTCAAGTAGTAGCTATTATGTACCGTAGCCTTCCATATTGCACAATGCCAAGAGTTCTGAGTTGTGACTCTTGTTCGTATCACTCAACAGACTAACAAACTTATACAAACATCACAAACAAGCTAATCACCCTTTTTAAATAGCATCTCAAAATAAATCATCATGTCAACATCAGCAGCAGCAGCAACTGGAACTACGAGTACAGGTAAACAAGATTTAGTTACAATTCGAGAAGGAAGTGAAGAAAATATTATCATTCCAACATTTAAATTAGCATCTGGATATGAAATGCCTGTGGTCGCATATGGAACATTTCGATCAAATCCAGGTGAGGTGTATGAGTGTATCATGAATGCAATTAAAATTGGTTATCGTCATTTTGATTGTGCACATGTGTATGGGAATGAAAAAGAAATTGGTAAAGCATTTAATGATGCAATCTTCGGCGAACAAAAATTAGTCACACGTGATGAATTATTTATTACTGGTAAATTATGGAATTCTGATCATGGAACAGATATTGTATCAAAGGCATGTGACTATTCATTAAATAATTTAGGTATTGACTATTTTGATTTATATTTAATACATTTTCCTATTGCATGGAAGCATACCGGTATCGATACACCGGGATGGGGTAAATCAGAATTAGATAATGATACATCCCTTATTGATACATGGCGTGAAATGGAAAAATTAGTGGCATCTAAAAAATGTCGATCCATTGGTGTATCAAATTATCCATTATTATTATTACATGACTTAACATGTCAAGCAAATGTTCCGGTGAGTTGTAATCAAATTGAAACACATGTTTATTATCAACGTGAAAGTTTAATCAATTATTGTCTATCAAGAAATATTTGTGTCACGGCCCATACGCCATTAGGTGGTGGGAATGCAAATGAAGTATGGACAAATTCGTCATCACCAATAGATGATCCAATTGTAAAAGAAATTGCTGCCGGAAAAGACAAGAATGTAACACCAGCACAGGTACTATTGCGATTTTTACTACAATCTGGTGTAGTTGTTTTACCTAAAAGTATTAAAACATCAAGAATGGAAGAAAATATTACATTATTTGGTATGAATTTATCCGATGACGAGATGAATAAATTACGTACATTGGATAAATATGTTAGTTATAAAACAAATCCAAATCCGTTAGAAAGTTTTATAGGTGGACCAGATTGTTTCACTGATAAAGGTACTGATATTTTTGATTAATAAGTGTAAATGAAGCGAGAGTCAACGTAAAAGTAAAATATTCAACGTAATATTTAAGAGAAATTAAATAGTTATTGATATAACTACAATATCAGCTAATAATATTTTTCGTGTGAAGTCTTTCTTTTTCTTCTGGGTAATTCTCCTTGTGTTGTTTTTATGAATCTAATATTCCCTGTAAAAGATAGGAGAAATCATGACGTCTTCAAGTCATGTTCTCCCGAATTGATGATAGCTTATGATCTATGTCGAATATATCGTATATATGTAATATCATGCATAGCATTGTAGCTATAGTTATACTGTTTGTACATAATGTAATACCATCCCTTACTGGTACATACTGTTTAAACTACCTAATCTAAACCGGCCGATTGGACAACAGCCATAATCAATGCCAACAAGTTTGTACCAGCAAAAGCATCCCCTGATGGGTATTCCTTTTCGAGATACGCAACGGCCCTTGCTGCTTCCAAAGCTTTGGAGAGCGGAAAATTCGAAGGCGGCGCTCCCCAGTTCGGTGTTACCTTCTCTCGTAGCGCCTGTGATGCCTTCTCGACGGCACTTTTATAGTTGATTGGTGTCCACGTACTACTTATTGACCCATCATCTGTTTTGGTCTTTTCTAGAAATCTTCCCGGTGGATTTCTCTGGTTCCGTTGGACCGCCTGTACAATTGCCTTCGCAACAAGTAATTTGGTGTGTTTGGGACAGCTCCGATATAATTGCCGATTACTACGAACCAATCTACGGAACCTGTACGAAAAAGGAGAAATTGTTAGACTGATTCATGCATTCAATTTAAGGAAGATGGAAAAGCATACCAAAAAAATAATACACAGCAAAATAATCACTCACCACTCATTACCTGGGTGCTCGTTGGTCAGAGCCCCGCGACCACAAAGAACATCCTGGAGATGAAGGAAAGAATGTAGGGGAATGAAATCACATCAAAAATTGCCGTACAAAGTGAGATGAAATGTTGTTGTTTTAATGAGAAACACGGAAAACAGGGTCGAGTCGAGATCAGTCGAGTCCAGTCTAGTTGGTCACTGTATCTTTGTGGTCATCGTAGTAAATTAAGAGTACTTACATGTATATGCGGATCGGTAACTGGTGATTGTCCGTACAAATATGTTTCCAATACTTGACCATTAATTTCCATAGGTGCACTCAGAATTTTGCCATTATGAAGTATGTTGCTATTGTAATTATGGTTGGGTGAGATTTCTTGTTCCTGCTGTGTATTTTGTTGATTTTGATTAGTACTTGCTATTTGGGGAGGAGGCTTGGTGTTGTTTTCGTTACTTTTGCTGTTATCAGTCTCGTCTTCGTCTTCGTCTTCGTCTTCCTCTTTTCCTTGGGCTTGCTTTTTCTTAAGCGGTAACTGTCTTCTTAGTCCACTCGGTGACGACTTTCTCTTCTTTTTTGAAGACGAAGATCCGTCTTCTTCATCTATTGAATCTACTGATGGAGATTCTTCGCCAGTCGATGGTGGTGCAGGAGGACTCGACGATGTCGATGGAGATTTGCCAATTCCGAGCGCCAGTAGAGCCGCTACGGCATCGCCATCATCCGATCTTATAGCTTTAGAAGCGACTCCTTTACCTGTCGATTTTGTCGCCGGCGCAGTCTTACTTGTCTTCTTTTTCTTCTTCTTGGTACCACTAGTTGTTTTGCCCGAAGATTTTTTACTATTTGATGTACCGTTCGATGAAGAGGATTGAGTCTTAACGAATGGAACCGGAGGAACAGTGTGATTTCCCATGCTATTGTTGCCATAAGCATGATTATTATTGTTGTTGTTGCTATTATTATTACTTGCGTTGGTGGCAGCATGTGCGTGTTGGGCGGCGGCAAAAGCGGCAGCATGGTGATGATGTTGATTGAATCGACCACTGGTATCGTAGTTGTTCATAACACCCCCATCAACACCACCACCCCCACCAATATTAGCACCGGCAGCAGCGTAACTTTGTAATTCCTTTACCATTGCAGCAGTAGCGTTGATGTTTGCAACAGCAGCAGCAGCGTGATGCTGATTGTGTTGTCCTCCCGGCCCACCGGGCGATGACATTGGACCACCATGACCCCCACTGAAGTTATTAGTATTTCCGTTGTTGTTGTTATTGTTGTTGTTTTCGTTTTTGTTGTCGCCGTTGTTTTCTCCCTCGGGCGAAGTTGGTGGCGCCAACAAGATATGCGAGCATAAAGTTAATAGTTGACGTTCTTGTTGTTGAATCCGATCCTGGAGATGAGAAATGTACACGTCTTGATGTGGCTCTCCTCCTCCACCTCCGCCGCCACCACTGCCTCCTCCAGCATTTGTTGGTGGAGGGAACGGAGGATGAGGAGGAGGAAAATCGCCACCCCCACGTCCTTCCGGTCCCATACGATTGTTATTCTGATTGTTATTCTGATTGTTATTCTGATTGTTATTCGGATTGTTATTCGGATTGTTATTCGGATTGTTATTCTGTTTGTTCCAATTATTCGTGCCACTACCACCACCACCACTATTCGCGTTCGATGGACCATATGATGGAATACCATTATTTCCACCACCACCGCCGCCGCCACCTCCCCCACGTTGTTGATTCATTATGTGTTCTAATAGGACTGGATTAAATGTCCCGGCTGCGGCGGCAAAGGCGGCGGGATGATTACTAAAATTACTGCTATTACCAACCGATGGGTTGTTCATTCCTCCTCCTCCTCCTCTACCACCACCAGGACCATAGCCTCTGGTTTCATTACTGTTGTTGTTGTTATTATTATTACTAGTATTATTATTATTATTGTTGTTGTTATTATTGGCGGCACTCGCGGCTGCCATCCTAACAAATTGAGCGGCATGGTACTTCATTGCCTCATCGGAATTGGAGGGAGGGGAAAACTGAGAATGAATAGGAGGATAATTCGATGACGGTGGGTGTTGTTGTTGCTGTTGTTGTGATTGTGGCGTCATCGGTTGTGGCGGTGATGGACCTTGCTTCTTCTTATTATTATTATTATTATTCGATTTTGTTGTTTTGAATGTTACGCTATTCGAAGTAGGCACCGTTGCATCACTATTTGATAGTACATCCGTAACAGCGGTAGATGATGACGCGCTGCTGCTATTTACACCATTATTTACACTCGTAGTATTCGTATTATTATTATTAGGCAATGCTGACGATGATGAAGGTGGTACTGGTGATGTTGGTCCTCTTCCTCTTCCTCCTCCTCCTCCAGCAACAATATCGGCTGCGTTGTAATACGGATGATGGACCATCCTACTGTGCGCGGCGGCCATGGCGGCCATTTCAGCAGCACTATTCGCATTATGAAAGGGATGACCACTCGGTGAATGGTTAGGAGGATGACCACGATGTTGTCCTAGATTGTAAGTACCATCGGGAAGAGCACCACCACTTTCACCACTAAAACCACCTGCCTCTCCTCCGACCATAGCTGCTGCCACAGCTTCGACACTGACTGTTGGATTAAATCCTTTGGAGAGCATCAGACCCGCCACGGTGGCCGGTGCACCTTCTCGTAATGCCTGTCTAGTTTTATCTAATGCCTTTTGTGTACCGATATTGTACCACAATTTAGAGGATCCATTTTGTTTTAGGAATCGACCCGGTGGTTCACGATCACGTACGGTAGTAACAATCAATTTCGAAAATTGTTCTTTTTGTGGCTTGGGACATCGAACATATGCCAATTTATGATGCCGAACAAGTGAACGAAACTGTGTATTATTTTATTTATTTAAAGTAGTTTATGCGAACCATGGGAAAAAAGAAAGCGAAACAAGTGAAAGACGACGAAGATGAGATAAACGAAAAAAACGGTGAGTGTTTGCTTTTCTGGTATGGTAATAATTTATATAACAAATCCTTAGCGACAGTGAATCAAAAAAGGATTGATTATATTATTGATTGATATGAATTTTTTGTTAAATTAATTACTTACGTATTCATTACCAGGATGATGATTCACAGAATTTCCACGTCCCGATAAGACATCATGATCGTGTGGAGTTGCAATCCCACCGGTACTATCTTCCGCTCCCACCACTGCATCATCATCGGTGGAGGATGATGATACGTTTTTTTGGGAGGAGGATGGTGGTGGTGGTGGAGGAGGTGGTGGCTGTGGTGGTAATGGTAATGGTAATGGTGGTGTTGTTGATTTCGATTTCGATTTTGGTACCACTCCTCCTGCACCGATAATAGCCGAAGCCAACAAAACCGACTTGGATGTTTCTTCATTTTTATCCTCCCCCTTCTTTTCAGTAACATCATGTGTAGTACTCTTGGTGGAGGAGAGTGGAATCGGTACCTGTGTCGATGGAATAGAAGGATTTGTTGCTGTTGCTGCTGTTGTTGCTGCTGTTGAATTAGTAGTAGATGTAACTTCTAGTGATTTTTCGTAGGGTGATTTTTCATTTTTGGTGGTTTCGTCATCCTCCGTTCCTTGATCTTCCTTTTTAATGACATCACTACTAAGTTTCTTGATTCCATCAGCAGCTGCCTCAGATGTTATGGATAAGTCTTGCTTTTTAATAGAAGGTATAGCAGCAGCTGTGGTTGCTGTAACTGTGGTTGCGGCTGTAGCTTTTACAGCGGATAATGTCGTGGATGCTGCTGCTGCTGCTGTTGTACCTACTGCTGATATTTTTTCATCTGCAGGAGGAGTAGTTGATGCAGACGTTGCCGTTCCTGATTCGACTACGGATGCCGGTTTCGGAGCAGCAGCTGCTGGTTCCTGTTCTTTTTTATCTTCTTGGTGTTGTTTTGGGGAGGATGATTTTAGTGGAGGCGGCTGTTGATGAGATAATGTTGAGTAGTCCTGTTCTTCTTCTTCTCCTTTTGATGAGTTTGAATCCTTGTTGGTCTTGATAATGTCGCCATTGCTATTGCTATTGCCATTGTCAACAACAACAACAACAACAACACCGTCACCGTCCTTCTTCGGCTTCGGAGTAGTATCGGTAGACGCGGTAGCAGAAGCGCTTGTATCCGGTGAGTTGTTGCCGGTGGGAGGTGGCAGTGGCGATGACATCTTAAATGTATTCACACCGTTATTTATCTTTCTATTATTTGTTGTCTGAAGAGCCCATAATATGATTTAACAGTAGTTAGTTGTTATAATAGTAGAAGAAGGAAAATGAAGTGAAGAGATGGTATTAGTATTAAAAGATATTGGTACACACAACCCTGTATGACAATAAATACCAAGACTCGATTTTTCAAATCCACCGAACCGAAGGAAACTAACTGATCGTGTCAGCGGAACCAACCTGCTTACTACTGTACTGGCTAGAAGGAGTAGTGTCCCAAAACTAATTACTTACTTTTTTATGGATAGGTATACTGGTAACTTTTATAATGTTGTGTAGGTTGTATAAGAGGGAGATAGAAAGAGTGACTTTAAGGGAGATAGAAAGAGTGACTCTAAGGTGTGTAACAGTGTGTGCGAGTGAACATGCATGCAATGTTTAGTAGTGTACAGTAGGCGAATGCGCAAACAATAAAAGCCTTGTTGGTTAAACGTGAAACTATTTATTTACGCACGGTAATTATGAATCGAATCACAGTGCGCAACTACGAAGTGTGAAAAATCACGTACAAATAACACGCTGATTACTTTACGATCTGTCTGTTGTCTGTGATGAAAAAAAATTCTGCTCGTTTCTGCTCGTAAAGACACCGAACTGTCTTGAAATGTGAATTATGGATGGAAATTGCTGTCCGGCTCCCGTGATAAATGACGAAGAAGAACCAAAGTAATTCATCGCTCGTGCAAAAATGCGTCAAAAGATCGTCGAGTCACGCATGAAATTTTTGTTTTGTTAAGCCTACGCACGACTATGGTACATTTTGTAATCGTGGTGAGATCATGAAATAATAGCACGTTGAGGTTGGCTGACCGGTGCGAATGAGAGGCGATGAGTCGAGTGAGTCGGCGAAAGTTGAGTCAGAATGCATTCTTCTGCTTCCCTACTAGTACAATGATACAGCAGTAGAGTAACTACAAAGCTATTAGGCTATGATAAGGTGTATTCTCGGCGTCATGTTTTGCTACTTCGTACTCTTTATTCTGTGTTATAGGTTTTTTTTTATTGAAAAGAGGATATCATAGAAACAAACATAGAGTCGGCAACACGTTTTATTGCATGTCATCCATTGAGTAGTAATAATAGGCAAAAATATTGTAGTAGTTATGATAATAATATATAATATGTAGTAATAAATGATTTTTAGTATTTAACTTTTATTTAGATTTTTTTAACGTTGTTTTGGTTGTGAATCAATAAATGCTTGTTTCCCACTGGAAGTGAGTGGGTGCGGTGGGGGTGGGGGTGATGATGGTGTAGTGATGGTCACATGATGCGTATTCATTCATTCATTCATTACTGCTACTTATTTATTTACAATGAAGCTACGCGATCATCATTATTCTCGTCGTCATCAGTAGTGTTTGCTGCTTCCGGTGCATCCCATGGTAATAATGTACCACTATATCCTTCACTTAAATATGGATTGGTACGTGGACTCATTTGAATTAAAATTTCCGAATCACGATCGACACCAATCACTTGTGGTACTGTTCTGGAACAATGTCTGGACCATAATCCGTAGGCATTGGATCCGGTATTTAACAGTAAAATTTCATCCTCTTCTTCTAATTTAGGAAATTGTATTTGTTGTTGTAAATAATCACCCGCAAAGCATAATGGACCAGCAATATCCGTTAATGTATGTGGTCGTAATGCGGCAGCACCCATTGGTAAAAATTCAATGCCACGTCCATTTCCGGTATAGATATCACGTAAAAACATATCCGCACCTAAATGGATATAACAAACACGTGTCTGATCACGTTGTAAGGTATATTCAATCTGTGAATAGACATATCCAGAATAAAAATACGACCATTGTCCAAATTCTGTCACTAATTTCATATTATTTTCCCATAAGGCGGGTGCCGCTTTTTTTAATTCCGAAACATAATATTCCATCCTCGAGGTCTCTTCTTCGGTCGGTGATTCGTGATTTTCTAATATTTCTGGACGTAATCCACCACCAATATCTACACCCACAATGGATCGATCCGTGATACCAGCCTCTAATAACATAGTATTGGCTTCGGTGGCAAAATCCACCACCGAGGCAATCGCACCCACCGCCACCGTTAAATCTTCCATTGCGGTACCCGAATGGACATGTAATTGTGTGACAGGATACTCTCGAATGGCATCTAATATTGCTTGCTTACTACAAATGGGTGTACCAAATTTCGATTCATCTCCGGATACTTGAAACATTTCGGGTGTACCAGTATCGACTAAGGGATTAATCCGTAATCCTACGACAAAATTCGGATTTTGGGGAATTCGATCTAATTCTTCTAAGGAATTCACATTTAATAAGATACCATGCAATTGTGGATTTTCATGACAAATACGTATTTCATGTCGTGTCTTCACCGGTGAATCAAACACAATGTTCGGTCCTGGACAACCAGCATTCATGGCTAAATACACTTCCTCCATGGAGGCACATTCTAACCCAAATCCCCATTCGACCAATTGCCGTAGTATGGCAGGATGTGGATTGGTTTTCACGGCAATGGCATGCAAACAATTCTGATGATCTGTTTTTGTAAATGCTTGTTTTAAATGTTGTAAATATTTTCGATGCTGTGTCCAGGAATGAAATATTAATGCCGTATCTTCTGGACCAATCATATCTAGTTTCTTGGCTTGTTCAATGGCCCAATAGGCTTCCTCCTTGACAGGACTACTTTGTGCAGCAGCAGGGGTGGACGACGACGACGACGACGACATATTTCTTGTTGTTGTTGAAAGAATGCTAGTGGTCGATGCCGAGGGATGACGACAACGATCAAAAGAAATGGAGCTACTCTTCGTGGTCGAGGAGGATGCGTTGTTTGTTGATGATAAAGATGACGACGAATATGACGCGAAGGTACGAGATGCGGTAGAAACAATGCCTTTATGACTATTCTTGGTAATGGCAGTAGCAGTAGTATAGGAATTGATCAAGGCGGCTCTTGTCGTCAATAATTTACTCAACATAATATTTGAGTAAGCTTGCACTTTTCGTTTAGCTTTGCTTGCACTTTTTTCTTGTTGGTTACCGTACAGTAATGATTTCGGCGGTCTCGTATTATTTAATGCCTTGCTTGTTATTAATGTCTGAGAACGAGGTGAATGATGAGTCGAAATCGAGTCGTCGAGTCAATATTACCGTATGGTGTTCAGAGAAGTATTTATTGTACGAAGACAACAATGCTGCCAGCAACAGATTTTTGTGTTTGTGCGCTTATACTGTTTTTCGCGGTAGTATCATTTTTAACACAAAGAATCTGTTGGTTTTGCAGTGGCGACCCATCCGATGTTGTGTTCTCATATTTTTAAATACTTTTTTTGTATTTCACGATTGTTTACGACCTCGTAAATAATAATATACGAAGTCGCAAATTGGACGCTACTACTAGTAGAGCTCGAACTGAGATTCTTATCACGATAATTTCACGAAACGAGTGGTCGTAAATGGGTTTCCTCAATTCCAAGTGTGGAAATTTCATGCTTTTCTCTTATCTTTTGATACTTTTTAGCCTTCTTTCTTCTTCTCCCTCCAACCAATCAATCAGAACAAATAATAAAAGGGCCTTACCGTACGTGGAAGAAGTCAATCCGAACTTTTCGCGCATTTATTTTATGATCAATGTTACTACGCGCGTTTTCGATATTTGGGGAGGGGTCAACAAGGGTTAAGGTTTTGTGAGAGATGGCAGGCGATATTTTCAGTTTTTTGCTAGTACGTTGAACGCATCATGAAAAAAGTAGAACACACTTTTTTAGAATGAAGGAATCGAAATCGAATCAAGAATTTTGTGTTGGAAGAAAACGGTAGATTTTTCTTTAGAACAGAGAGAGAGAAAAAGCAATGATCAATGAGCGAGTCGAGTCAAGTATCGAATACAATTGGTAGCTAGATTAACAGAATCGTCAGTGTGTGCAGAATCGAATCGAATCAATCTACAAATTAATTGCAGCGTCTCAGTGGTTTTGTCCTAATCCGAACGTCCAGTATTGCTGAGCTATTAGCTGAAGAAAGATATATATATATATATCTTTAAAAAAAGGAAAAGTCCTGTCTTGACTATAACACGTACCAACTGTGCTGTACTGTACTGTACTGTACTGTACTGTACTACGATGGCCACCGAATTATTCAAAAATATCCTCAACAATGGTGTTGGTGGTAGGAGCATGAGTAGTATTGGAAATGACAATGACAATGACAATAATGACCAACAACAACATCTTGTAGCATTATTACAGGCATCTATACAATGCATTCACCAACAACAACAGGGGAAGACGACGACAACGTGTCATTATCCAGTACTATATCAAACGATGGGAGCGTTACATCAATATACTGCTGCGATGTATGCAGGTATTTCTTCACAAGAATCAATGATGCAACCACAACCACAACCACAACAGCAGCAGTCAACAATCATTAATAATAATTCTTTTTCGACATCATCGTCGCGACCAGCATTTGTGATACCAATAGTAGCTGCTGCTGCTACGGCAACTGAATCAAAGAAGGACGGCAATTATAATGATAGTAATGGTAACAACAACAACAACAACCACCAAGAAGAAGAAGAAGAAGAAGACGACGATGATGCACCTCCTTTGGCCTATGGATGGGTAGAAGAATTATCACAATCACAATCTGCTAGTAGTAGTAGGACAACAACTACGGACATTGTATGGAATCCAGTGTTGGCACTACTCGTTCAAAAAAAAGAACAACAAAATGATGATGAACCATGTTTGTGGATCACAAAAGAAGTTGTCTCGTCATCATCATCATCATCATCATCATCGTCATCATCATCATCATCATCATCATCATCGTATGTGGAGGAAGAGAATGATACAGAAAAAGGAAAAGAAACTACTAATAATAAGACCACAGAATTAGAAACAGTATGGAATATTCCATTACGAACAAGATTACAATCCTGTCACTATTTGAATTTTTATGGTGATCATCGTGTTCTATTACAACTGAAGAAGAAACAACAACAACGACCACCAACAGCAACATCAACATCATCACAGCAAAATCAACAACAACAACAACAGCAGCAACAGCAGCAACAAATTGTGTTACGATGTCCATCCGCCTATACCGCTCAATCCTGGGTGGACTATTTAACAACGATAATAATGACGAACACGAAAACGAAAACAAAAGCAACACATCATGATCCAAATAATGATGATGGTATTATTCATCAAGGTATCGAATTAGAAATGATTGAATCATCATCATCGTCATTCCCTGCGTCGTCGTCATGTGATGATGATGATGATAACGATGATGACAATAACGATGACGTTGGTGATAATGAACATGATGATTCTTCCTCGTGTCATAGAAATGATGATGATGGTAATGATCCAAAGAATCGTCCTACTGCTGATCGTCATCAACGTCGTCGTCGTCGTACCCGTATAATTAATGTTATTGATTCCGACGATGATGATCAGGAGGAAGGAGGAGATTACAATGAGGATGATGATGATTTGATCTTGTCGAGGAGGATGACGACGACAACAACAAGAATAACAAAAAAATACGATTAGTGGTACAACTTCAAGAAAAAGCTGAAGATAGAAAATGTGCACAAAAAAAAATTGCGGAACAGGAAGTAGCAGCTATCGAACGACGACAAAAGAAGGAGCAAGAAGAGGAAGAACAACAAATCGAACATGCTGCTGCTGCTGCTGCTGCTGTACAACCTCCTACAATACCATTATTAACGGCAGCCGAAAAACAAAAACAACGACTGGAACGTGAATTGGTAGCACGACAAAAAGCAGAAAAGGAACGTCGTCGTATTGAAGTGGAATACGAACAGGCAAAGAGGGATCGTACCGAACAACGACGTCGTGACTTAGAGGAACAACGGAAGAAGGCACGAGAAGAACAACGGAAGAAAGATTTAAAAAGGAAACAAAAGTTTTTAGATTCGGAACAACGGAAAGCTGAAATGAAGGCATCGGCATTGAAAAAAATTACCTTGCCGCCTACTGCTAGTGGTGTATTTGTCTCTCCCGCGATGACGACGAAGGCGAAGACCATGACAATCAACAATGTCGATGTTGACAAAAAGAAGGACGTCGTCAAAGGAGGAAGTGGTGGTAACAAAGATGGCGATTCTAAAACAAAGGGTAATTTATGGTTTAGCCTTGATAAGCAGATGTCGGCTTTTGATAAATCTGATAAAGAAAGAAAACAAGTGGAAGAAGATAAAAGGAAAGAAGAAGAAGAAGAGAAACTGAAAGCGAAAGCTACTGCTGATGAAGATCGAGAAGTAGACCCTGAACAAGTTAGAAAGAGAATTGCCGAAGAGGCACGTCAACGATTGATTCAAGAGGAAGTTGGAAAACGAGCAAAGGATGTCGCAGAAGCAAAGAAACAAGCAGAAGCTGCGAAACTTGCTGCTGTTCGTCCACAAACGGAACAGCAACGTCAAACGTGGATGGCTGTAAAGCAACAGCAAGGTGCTGGGGCTGGGGCTGGGGCTGCGACTCATCCGCAGGGTATCTCCTCGCCAGCGTATCAACAACATCAAAAACAACGACCCCGATCTATATCTCCGACTCCTCCTGTGTATCATCAAAAACAGCAGCAGCAGCAGCAGCAGAGTTCAGCTTCCAGTCCTTATAATCTGACTCCTCCTTCTCATATGCACACTCAGTCTTGGGATCAAATAGGACAGCCGACGCATCAATCCCAGACTCTATTTCAACAGCAACAGCAACAAGCATCAGCTCAATATCATCCAACGGCGCATGCAGCATCACAAAATCATCAGAACCAACAGCAACAACAACAACAATTCCGGCATGATTCAACCCAGCAAACTGAATCTTATGGTAGTGATCAATTACCTCCCTATCAATCACATCTAATACATCATCATCATCAACAACAACAACAAATGCATACGCAAGCTCCCACTCCGCATGCATCAAATCAACACGCACCTTCTCCCACGCCACCTCCGCAACAACAACAACAAGATACGGTCCAGCAGCATCAAAGTAATGGAATATCGACGGAATCAGTACTGAAGAAACATATTCTCCTACAGTGGGGTCTTCAACCACCGGCGATGCAAATTCTGAAACCAGTTGGTCAACTTCTTTGTACCATCCAAACGGTTTATCCACCTGCATTTGGAGTTGCTGCTCATAAATACTTCACAGGATGGACTGCTGTATCACAATCCGATATCTTATCATCTCCCTCCTCCGGAATTGTAGATGACGATAAAATGAAGAAGACGGTACGTAGATGTCGTTTCTTTTTACATCCTGACAAGCTACCGCATGACTTGACAGACGATCAACGATTTATGTGCAAACTCTTGTGGGATGTTATTAACGATGCATATGAAGATTATAAAAAGTCGAAAGAGGACTTAGATTGGTTGTAGTGTAAGAATCAAAGTTGTGTGGTCTATACATTGAATAGTCAAGGCATGTGATATCTATTAGAATAAAATAAAACCATATTAGATACAGGGTTTTTGTATAGAAGCTATCCAATAAAACAAGAACAAATCATTTTATTGGTGCAAGCTTATGTGCAGCATCTATCTATACTATACTATAGAATGAATCCATGTAGACTCTAAAACAAATAGAATGTCTTTCTAGATTGGTTCAAGTAGGGTATAATGGAGGTGTACGTCGTACTTTCTATTACCAAACATCAACAGAACTGGTTTCTGATTGGTCATAGTTAGTACTTGCACCTTAAAAAATGACATGAGGAGATTTGATTGCTGCTAGTTAATAACTAACTATTTCATAATTATTAACCAGTGCATTTGTGCAACCAATTGGGTGCCTAGACGCCATTGATCATAGATTTTCTCCCTAAGGTGGGGATTTTCTGATAGATATCTGCCACACTCTGAGATGATCCTTAACAGGATTCCGGTTATAAGGTATTTTTCGGCTTTTTAATAATTTTTTTACGCAAATTTATGCGTTAATTGCGTACATGTCACGGGACTGGTTCACTAGTGATTCATCGCTAAAAGACAATCAATCGCTAACGAACCTGCATCCATTAAGAATGGATACATCTCTAGAATAGAACTAATGCTTATATTATACATTATCACACACATGAAAGCCTCTTCCCTATATACTAGTCTAGGGCATGGCACAAAAGCTTCCAGTACTTAGGATGATCTAGATTGACTTAAACTAGAAACCTCATTCAATAATTACATAATTATAGGCAAATCCCTTGGAATCCAGCTAAATTAGTACGTGCGAAAGTAAGTATATAAATAATAATAGTAGTAAGAATAATAATAAGATACCATACCAGTATGTACACATCAATGATTGTATATCTCCTAAATATTCCATCAAAGATACTATAATCATGACTTCCTTCTTCAATCTGTAATGTACACATAATATGAATTATCACTTCTCCATAGTACACTGCTCACATATTTACTCTGATGTGTAATAGGCTCTTGGTCTCTTTGCCGCAGTTTTCAAACTGGGACATTTGCTGTACTTACAATACCAGCCTCTTAAATTGTCAACTACCACTGGTACATATATATGATTACTCCATGGTTGGTAGCTCTTTAGTCGGTTAGAAGCAACTTGGCGGTAATGGAGTGCTCTGGAAGTGATACCAGACACTGGTGTTTGAGGGGTTCCAGTTTGTACTGTAGCAGTAGGGGAGGTAAATGATTGTCTCACTGAATCAGATCAAACTTTTTGGCTGTCACTAGAACAAGTGGCACTGGGTGGAGCTCCCATACCTCTCTATCTAATGTCAGGTCCTTGTTGAAGGAGGGAGGAAGTCAAATTTTTCATACATGGTTTCAGTAGCATTGCTTCCCATCCAGGATGGCATTTATTGTAAAGCCATTTGTACATCTTGTAAGAATTATTTAGATTCATACTGAAATAACAGGCTACTAATTTTGCACTTCATCCATGCAAATGAGATTCAGTAGACAGATAGAGTATGTCAATGCCTTGTCCTTGTGTTGATAGAGATCACTGTAGTGCAAGCATGAAGTTAAATCCTCTAAAGCACCTGTTGGCATTGATGCTTGAATTAGTTGTACAGCATTCACTATCTCTCTTGTATCAAATATCTGTTCAATAGATCTACCACCATGGTTCATTCTACAAAGACAAGCACCATAGAACCTAGCTACATGATCAGCGGTTATTACTTTGTTTCCAGTGTAGTATCTTGGTTTGAATCCATCTTCAAGGACCCTTTTCTTCATATAATTTTGCATCCTAGCAGCTTGAAACTCAAATAAAGTTTGATCATCATTAGCACCATATCTTGCTAAGCACCATTGAAATACCTTCTCATACCGGATCTCACCTGCAGCATCCTTCAACAAGGCCACCTCTTCCTTGGTTATCTTAACAGGATACAGGTTATAAGGATTTTTTTGCGATTTTGTGCGTGTTAATAAGACGCGATAATTTCCATCTAAAAAAAAGTAAAAAAAATAAAAAACTTTGGAAGCTGATAATTATAAAAATACTAGCACAAATTAATACGTATTTGACGCATGTAAGGATCGAACCAAGGCCTGTCTACCAAGACCGGTGGGGCAGTGCCAACTCAACCACATCAGTAGTTACGTAATGAATATTTTGAGTATATGCATAAACTAAAAAATCGCGCAGCATACTGAACGTGATACTTAGCGCAAACCGCGAATTTTCCTACTATGGCTTTTCCGTACATAATTTTTTGGGCTTATTACAGCGTAGGTACGTCCTATACAACGAAATTTCTGCGTATTTTCACTGAATAAGAAAGCACGTGCCTTTATTCAGAGACGCGCTGTGTCTCAATAGGGGGCTGTAGGTCCATTTTTTGAGGGAGAAACACCCCCACAAAAATTGACCCCAAAAAGTGGCGCCCCGCGGGCGCCATAACCTGAATCCTGTTAACAGAGAAGTCTTCATCTCCAGTACATTCAATTGGTTCAATCCACTATCACCATTGTCGATAACAATCTCCTCCCATTCATCCTCAGTTGTTCCTGTGTATTGTGCTGTCTCTGTCTCTATTTCCTCATCACCAAATCAAACAGGTTGATGGGTCAGTTGGTATTCAGGATAAGTGAAGCATCCTCATCCACATACAGATATACAGCCTCATATACCATTAAATACAGATCATCACTACTATGTTTTACCATCACAAAGCATCAAAAGCGTATAACCCATGTAAACATCCCACCAGTACTCAGGACCTTCATCAACCGTCCTATCAACAGCTGCGCCCATTCTAAATCAATTAGTGGTTGATTAGAAGGCATATTACACCATTGTACTGTAATAATGTGTATTGTATTTGGTGTGGCTTTTTAATCTATGAATAATACGGAAAACTTGTGGTAAAGTATCGTATCCAACTAGTGAATGGAATATTCAAGCTAGTAGTTATTTAACATGAAAATTGAAATTATTCTTCTTAAAAAGTGTTTTATCCCGTTATTTTCTATGCGTTGATTCCCACTTTATCTTCAGAGTTGACCAGTTAATTTTTCAAATTTGAGTCTTGGATGTGAGTCACATACTAATATTGGTCCAAAATGAGCATTGTGGGGCTCATTTCTGGTCATAAGACAAATCCAACACTATTTTTGACCAATTCCGCTATTTTGCGCACACCAAATCCACCATTTCCCCCCCTCTAAAACATGCGTATTTACTATTCTTGCCCAACACCCATTAAACTTCACATCATGAGAAGCGACATTCCGTCAAATCTTTGCGTCGATCACCTGTTACACTGTAGATTGAACATGTATCTAAAAAAACTCAAACGCAGTACATGTTATTTATGTGACTTTTTTAGGCTGGCTATGTGATAATTGTAGAACAACGACTAGTATGATTAAAAAGTGTGATTCGAGCAAACAGAGTTTTAAATTGAGTCCTACCTAACGCTCAGTAATTGAAAAGCATGCACACCGGGATTGAACCCATTGTGACTGTATCAAAGAAAATTCCGGAGACTGTTATTAGACAAGCTCCAGTCCGTTGAAGACAACACATACAATGAAAGCTGTCATTTCATCTGAGTAATCAAGTACTATTGCCCATAGAAAAAAGGGCTTTTTTATCTGAAAAAACTTGTTCTACAATTATCACATAGCCAGTCTTATTAATTTGTGTATAACTAAAGTATAGGTATATTGTACACTTGTATTGCTGCTGCATTGAAAGAAAAAGAGCACATAGCTGTTGGAGATGAGGATACGTGGTAACTGGGTACTACACAATAAATTCCAATAGTGGGAAATTTTTAGAATCAAGGCTCTGGTTGACAAAAACAATTATAGGATCATCATCAGAACAAATAATTTTACTATGCAGCTTCAATGACAACCTTAGTAAAGCATACTCTCACATTCTACTTGACGAGGTTTTATGTGCGTGCTGCTAGAGTATTTTTGTTTTTCCAATATTAAAAGGTAATTTCTACTGCAGGCTGCTCCACAGTATAAAATATTGTCGTTTCGTCTCATATTCTTGCCTTCCTACTAGCCATAGATCTTTAGCTAGTTATATATATAACTTATTATCCAATTATAGTAGCTGCCTCTTTGCTCAACACAGCCTTAGAAAGGCTTGCAAGTCAACAGACAACCCGCCACTGTACTACACTACTACACTGTATTGATTACTGATTAGAGTGCTCAACAGAACAATGGCAACACAAACTATACATAGCATGGCCTAAAAATAACTCCACCACTCAGCAGTTGAATGATCATCCCAGGGATGTGGCAGGAAAACTCCCCACCTAAGGGGGAAATTCCATGAATAATGTTGGAATAGAAACCCAAAATATGTGCTGTTGCAACAGCACTAATTGACTATGAATAGCTATTAACTAGCAACACCTGAATCACGCCATGGCATCAAATGCAAGCACTAGTCAACAGTCAAGGAGCTAATCATATCAGGAGCATCAATCATCTATATGAATACAAAATGTGTGTGGTCCATTCACCTTTGAATGGAGGCTTCTCACAAGGCAGATAGGGTCATACTTACTAGATTTTGCTACTACTTCTGTCCGTTTCATGAAAGGATAATCAGAAATAATATGCTCTCCTAGCTTGTATGTGGGTCTCCTTCTAACTACCATTTGGTCCTGTTGCCAGCCACTTACCTATGTAACAGTTTCACTGCGCGCTTGTGCTATCCCAGGAGTGACCTATGAGCACGGACTTAGTCCCAAGCTGGCTGTTTCCTTAGTCGTATGTAATCCATTTCTGTTTCACTGATCGCACGGACTTAGTCCCAAGCTGGCTGTTTCCTTAGTTGTATGTAATCCATTTCTGTTTCACTGATTGCGCACCAGGAGTGACATAGAAGTACAGGCAGACCTTGAAAATGGTGTCATCACTTAGTCAGTGTACTGACAGACCGGATGTGATAAACAGAAGATCCCATGGTGGACGATCAATGCACCTTTGCTTTGTGTTGCCCCTGCTAACCTCTATTTAACTTGTACTCCGCACCTCACCAGGGTGAGATACAGGACGCTGTTACAAGCTAACAACCAACATTTTTCTCCTGTTCTTTCAACCATACTTTCCTACTAGTTGGTATCAAGGCACACACAGAGTTCAACCGGTCGAAACAAGGGACCGGATACGGATCCCTTTTCGATTTTCCACGCGCAGAATTGTGATCTTTAGCTAGTTAGTAAATTCCACAAATGGTTTTTTTTTTTTAAAACACGTTGTGTGTGTGTGTGTGTGTGTGTGTGCCCCCCCCCCCCCCCCCTAAACACCCTAAATATCATTATAACTATGTGTTTAAAATTGCAGTGTGAGAGGATTTTAGGCTTGTTTTGTTGTTCCTTTATTTAATAGATTACTGGCTAGGAGTTAAAGAAAGAGTAAGCAAAGACTGCCTTGGATCTTTTCACCCCTTATGTTGTCATATCATCACCTCCTAATCACAGATGATGATTTTGCATTTATAGAGATACATACTCACATGTGCGCTTACATTCTGATTCATGAAAGAATAGTGTTCCAGGTGAAATTTGCCCATCAAGAAGTGGTTTTTCTTTATTTTGTAGGCTTGATTTGCCCCTTCTTAGTGTATTCTTTGAATAATAAAGCAAGTCTATCCTAACCAAATTTTTGACTCAGTGATTTTTACAGATGGAGGCTACCATTGTAAGTACATGACATTCATTCTTCTTCCCACATACATGGCAAGTGTGTATGGATATGAGACCAAGTTGGAGATGTTGTGTATATTACTGAAGGAATGCCATATTGAAAAAAGGAAACATGCAGATGAGGTGTGTCTTGATTTGTTATACCCTTCCTTCAACTTTACTCAACACAGTTCATGCATGAGGATACAAGTAAGTATACAATTACCTGTACCAAGAAACACTATGTCATTCTAAATGCAAAGGGTCATGACTTGCTGATGTTTCTCCTTTCATATTTTTATTTGGTGATGATGAAGAATAAACACACGCACATTAACATATTAAAATAGATAAACGCAATCATCATAAAATGTTGATACACACCAAAATAAGATGCATTGCATACACACCAAAAAACAAGCAGGGAATTTGGGTGTGCACCTCCTCCTCCTGTAGGACCTACAAATAATACTTCATCAATAAATAAACTTTGCTATATTGAATTTATAATCTCCTGGCAAGTGATAGATGTAAACGGCCCACCACTGCACACGAAGATCCAGCACACGTTAGGGGCATGAGTAGTCTATGTTAGTCTATTTTTCTATGTTGTTACACAAGGATTGCAAGCTTGTCTTAGTGTGACTGTTCAAATAGCCACCATCCCACACATATTATAAATATCTGTTGAATAATACAGTGGAAGTATCAATGTATTAGAC
The DNA here is from genome assembly GCA_900095095.1 of Fragilariopsis cylindrus CCMP1102. NCBI lineage: Eukaryota > Bacillariophyta > Bacillariophyceae > Bacillariales > Bacillariaceae > Fragilariopsis > Fragilariopsis cylindrus. The sequence goes on from FMBT01000522.1 coordinate 29,649, forward strand.
AACCACACATAATCAATTCCCTACTATAGTAGTATCTAATTTGAAGCTGCCTGAATCAAATAATGAGGCACACAGGACAAAATCTTGAGCTATTCCATCCACAGAGTCCTCCAAATACCTTCCCTTATATTTTGTCAAGTTCAATAGGCAAAGTCATGGTAGATAATGAATGCTTTACTTGAGTGTGACAATTACTCTAGTAGTATTAAACAAGTGATGGTTTGGCATCTGTCACTGTGGTGATTAAACAACTACCTGGTGGAAGTAATGTTGTTGAGATAAAGGCAATCTAATGAACGTTGAATTACGTGAAACAGAATGTGGGCTGACCCATTGTACAAATAATAATTATAAGTGAGCACACATCAGGGCTACCATCAGGGGCATAAAGAGTAACCAAGCATGTTTCGACATTATTTAAACAACCTAAAGGATACTTCAATTATATATTTTTTAATGATCAGAAATGATATTTTTTGTGTTTAATGCAATTGCAATAAGTGTTGAAATACAATAATCACCCGACTGACATTTTTTTAATTCCGATGCGCTACAGCAGTACTTACTGTACTTCGTACTAACATTGTGCATTTCGCTCAATAAGAAGAACATAAATGTTCAGCCGAATACCTTTTTCTTTTTGGTAGCGCGAAACTAGTTATTCTTTTGTCATACTGCCCGTCTTATTTAAACAACCTAGAGGATATTTCAATACAGTAATACAATATTTTTTAGTTGATCAGAAATGATATTTTTTGTGTTTAATGCAATTGCAATAAGTGTTATACCTTTTTCTTTTTGGTAGCGCGAAACTGAGTTATTCTTTTGTCATACTGATTATGTTTAGTAAAATTTAACCCGACTGACAATTTTTTATTATTCCGACGCGCTACAGCAGTACTAAGTTACTAACATTATGCATTTCGCTCATGCTTTTGGTAAAATCCCAGTAACCTTAAGTAGCGTGAAACTGAGTTATTTTTTTGTTGTCATACTGATTTTTACGGTGAATTGTAACTATCTGATTTTATGATTTTATTTATACCACCGCTTTTACGTACAATATGCCAAATGTCGTCTCATTAATTACTTGGTATCTAAACGGGATTGTAGCAAATGTTTCGAACTATCATCTTCAGCCAAACGAAAAAGCTACCACATACTAAATATTTCAAAGCAACAAGGAATCTTGGCTTCACCTGACTATTTATAAACGGCTCTCACATAAGGAAACGTTACGATGTAATCGTGCAGTAATCGTACAGTGATCTAAACGGGATTGTAGCAAATGTTTCGAACTATCATCTTCAGCCAAACGAAAAAGCTACCACATACTAAATATTTCAAAGCAACAAGGAATCTTGGCTTCAACAGACTATTTATAAACGGCTCTCACTTAAGGAAACGTTACGATGTAATCGTACAGTAATCGTACAGTAATCTAAACGGGATTGTAGCAAATGTTTCGAACTATCATCTTCAGCCAAACGAAAAAGCTACCACATACTAAATATTTCAAAGCAACAAGGAATCTTGGCTTCAACTGACTATTTATAAACGGCTCTCACATAAGGAAACGCAGTAATCGTACAGTAGTCGTACTGTAATCGTTGATTTCATATTTATATAAGGATACACGGTTTTTTCTTCTTCTTTATTTTTGATACCTTCATATTTATATAAGGATACACGGTTTTTTCTTCAACTTCATTTTTGACATCATAAGTACAACATAAAACACCATACCGATATGTACTACAATCCGTAGGATTTGTATTGTCATGTTCTGCGATAATACGGTCAAACAAGAAAATGAAAAACAAGAGTCTAACTCATAATACACACTAAAGTAGTGTATTGTCGTGTAATAGTGTGTGTAAAAATTGCAAAATGTATTTACAACAATCTATCTTCTCACAATTCAAAAATCTACTCATAATAATTCATTTACAAACGCCTCGCTGAACTAAGTATTCATCATCGTCAAGCATAATAATCAAGAAAAAGCAACAGAGCAAGATAAGGAGAGATGTTCATCCCAACTACTATAAGACACGACCGTCTTGAAGACAACATGAAGCAACTACGACAACGTCATGATGACGAGGATGCAGAGGTCGATGATGATCATCAAGAGCATGAACATCGATCGCGTTGTCCTGAAGGAAGTAATGCGTTGTGTCTATTTCTACTGCTGCTAGTAACAGTATTAGTTGCATATGTAGCTGGTCAGATTTCTTTTTTGCCAACATCCTACGTTCAAGTGAAAACATTCATCCCATTATAATTGATAGCACCACTACTACTACTACTACTAGCACCAACGACAACAGTAGTAGTAATGGCAACAATAACGGAGGAATGTTTTCCATTACCACCAAAACAAGAGAATTTGTCATGTTATGCAAGGATAGTGTTCGAGAGTTGTTACAAACACATGGCAGTGCACGTGAATACGAATACGACGGTGTCTATGCTGACGGAAACTATAAGAACGAAATCTCCGACAAAGGCGAAGGATTAAAACGCAAACTACAGGACAAAGAAGGAAAAGGATCCAAGGGTGATGACTCTTGGGCTGGCTACTACGATGACAAAGGAGGAAAAGGATCCAAGGGTGATGACTCTTGGGGTGGCTACTACGAAGGAGGAAAAGGAGAAAAAGGAGGAAAAGGATCCAAAGGTTATTACTCATGGAATGGCTACTACGAAGACAAAGGAGGAAAAGGATCCAAGGGTGATGACTCTTGGGGTGGCTACTACGAAGGAGGGAAAGGAGGAAAAGGAGGAAAAGGAGGAAAAGGATCCAAAGGTTATTACTCATGGAATGGCTACTATGGAGGAGGAAAAGGAGGAAAAGGCAAAGGAGGCGGAAAGAGTAACGGAAAAGGCAAAGGAGGCGGAAAGAGTAACGGAAAAGGCAAGCCTACATCAAGTCCAACTGATTTTCCAACGTTTTTTCCAACCGGGGAGCCCAACTAATTCTCCATCGTTTGCACCAACTGGAAGTCCATTTGAAGAAACATCACTCGCACCAACACTTGAACCAATAACAAGACCAACAGATGAACCAACAGATGAACCAACAGATGAACCAACAGATGTACCAACATCACAACCAACACGAACTCCATGTAAGAACGATGATCGTGGAAAGTGTGAAGACTGTGATACTTTCTTTTACAAAAACAATGAAAAGAAGACTTGTGCTAATTGGGTTAAGAAAAAAAGCAAGAAGCGATGCAAGAAAAAAAAGGTCAAATTTTTCTGTCCTTCTATTTGCAAACCGAAATGTCAACCAACATCAAGTCCAACTGATTCTCCAAAAACACGAGAACCAACATCACAACCAACACAAGAACCAACACCAACTCTACCATGTGAGGACGATGACCGTAAAAAATGTGAAGACTGTGATGATTTCTTTTACAAAAACAATGAACAGAAGACTTGTGCTAAATGGGTTTCGAAAAAACCCACAAAGCGATGCAAAAATAGAGAGATCCAATTTTTCTGTCCTTCTATTTGCAAGCCGGAATGTCAACCAACACAAAGTCCAACTGAAACTCCAACATCTGCACCATCGCAACCTTCAACTGAAGATACCACAGATCCACCAACCCCCCCACCAACACAGAGAAGACCAACACCAGATCCATCTGTGTCCCCAAGTAAAGATCCAAGTTCTAATCCTAGTAATAATCCTACTGGCCTTCTAAGCGCTTTGCCTAGCCTTGTTCCTAGTGGTCTTCCAAGTGGTGCTCCCAGTTCTGATCCGAGTGCTTTGCCTAGCTCTGTTCCAAGCGCAATTCCTAGTCTCGAACCAACTGGTGATCCGATTGATTCTCCTAGCTCTGTTCCCAGTTTTGATCCGAGTGCCGCACCAAGTTCTATTCCAAGTCACATACCTAGTTTTGATCCGAGTGGCGCACCAAGTTATATCCCTAGTTCGGAACCCAGCTTTATGCCAAGTGCTAATCCGACTGGTGATCCAAGTGCTTTGCCTAGCCTTGTTCCTAGTGGTCTTCCAAGTGGTCTTCCAAGTGGTTCTCCTAGTTCTGATCCAAGTGCTCTGCCTAGCTCTATTCCAAGCACAATTCCAAGTCTTGAACCAACTGGTGGTCCGATTGATTCTCCTAGTTCTGTTCCTAGTTTTGATCCGAGTGGCACACCAAGTTCTATTCCAAGTCACTTACCTAGTTTTGAACCAAGCGGTGCACCAAGTTATATCCCTAGTTCGGAACCCAGCTTTATGCCGAGTGCAAATCCGACTGGTGATCCAAGTGCTTTGCCTAGCTTTGTTCCTAGTAGTCCTCCAAGTGGTGATCCAAGTGGTTCTCCTAGTTCTGATCCAAGTGCTTTGCCTAGCTCTATTCCAAGCGCAATTCCAAGTCTTATACCAACTGGTGATCCGATTGATTCTCCTAGCTCTATTCCTAGTTTTGATCCTAGTGGCGCACCAAGTTATACCCCTAGTTCGGAACCCAGCTTTATGCCGAGTGCAAATCCGACTGGTGATCCAAGTGCTTTGCCTAGCCTTGTTCCTAGTGGTTCTCCAAGTGGTCCTGCAAGTGGTTCTCCTAGTTCTGATCCAAGTGCTTTGCCTAGCTCTGTTCCAAGCGCAATTCCAAGTCTTAAACCAACTAGTGATCCGATTGATTCTCCTAGCTCTGTTCCTAGTTTTGATCCGAGTGGCGCACCAAGTTATATCCCTAGTTCGGAACCCAGCTTTATGCCGAGTGCAAATCCGACTGGTGATCAAAGTGCTTTGCCTAGCCTTGTTCCTAGTGGTCTTCCAAGTGGTGATCCAAGTGGTTCTCCTAGTTCTGATCCAAGTGCTCTGCCTAGCTCTGTTCCAAGCGCAATTCCAAGTCTTAAACCAACTGGTGATCCGATTGATTCTCCTAGCTCTGTTCCTAGTTTTGATCCTAGTGGTGCACCAAGTTTTAGTCTTAAACCAACTGGTGATCCAATTGATTCTCCTAGCTTTGTTCCTAGTTTTGATCCTAGTGGCGCACCAAGTTTTATCCCTAGTTCGGAACCCAGCTTTATGCCGAGTGCTAATCCGACTGGTGGTCGAAGTGCTTTGCCTAGCTCTGTTCCTAGTGGTGATCCAAGTGGTTCTCCTAGTTCTGATCCAAGTGCTCTGCCTAGCTCTGTTCCAAGCGCAATTCCAAGTCTTAAACCAACTGGTGATCCGATTGATTCTCCTAGCTCTGTTCCTAGTTTTGATCCTAGTGGTGCACCAAGTTTTAGTCTTAAACCAACTGGTGATCCAATTGATTCTCCTAGCTTTGTTCCTAGTTTTGATCCTAGTGGCGCACCAAGTTTTATCCCTAGTTCGGAACCCAGCTTTATGCCGAGTGCTAATCCGACTGGTGATCAAAGTGCTTTGCCTAGCCTTGTTCCTAGTGGTCTTCCAAGTGGTGATCCAAGTGGTTCTCCTAGTTCTGATCCAAGTGCTCTGCCTAGCTCTGTTCCAAGCGCAATTCCAAGTCTTAAACCAACTGGTGATCCGATTGATTCTCCTAGCTCTGTTCCTAGTTTTGATCCTAGTGGTGCACCAAGTTTTAGTCTTAAACCAACTGGTGATCCAATTGATTCTCCTAGCTTTGTTCCTAGTTTTGATCCTAGTGGCGCACCAAGTTTTATCCCTAGTTCGGAACCCAGCTTTATGCCAGGTGCTAATCCGACTGGTGATCGAAGTGCTTTGCCTAGCTCTGTTCCTAGTGGTGATCCAAGTGGTTCTCCTAGTTCTAGACCGAGTGCTAGTTCTATTCCAAGCTCAATTCCAAGTCTTGAACCAACTGGTGATCCAATTGATTCTCCTAGCTCTGTTCCTAGTTTTGATCCGAGTAGCTCACCAAGTTCTATTCCAAGTCACCTACCTAGATTTGATCCTAGTGGTGTACCAAGTTTTATCCCTAGTTCGGAACCCAGCTTTATGCCGAGTGCAAATCCGACTGGTGATCGAAGTGCTTTACCTAGCCTTGTTCCTAGTGGTCTTCCAAGTGGTTCTCCTAGTTCTGAACCGAGTGCTAGTTCTGCTCCAAGCGCAATTCCAAGTCTTAAACCAACTGGTGATCCGATTGATTCTCCTAGCTCTATTCCTAGTTTTGATCCGAGTGGCTCACCAAGTTCTATTCCAAGTCACTTACCTAGTTTTGCTCCAAGCGGTGAACCATCATTAATTCCATCTGAAACTCCATCATCTGTACCATCGCAACCTTCGACTGAAGATACCACAGATCCACCAACCCCCCCACCAACACAGAGAAGACCAACACCAGAACCATCTACATCCCCAAGTAAGGACCCAAGTGGTACTCCAAGTAGTTCTCCAAGTAGTTCTCCAATTTCTTCCCCTATTGGCCAATCCTTTACTCCAACTGGTACTCCAACTGGTACTCCAACTGGTACTCCTAGCAAAGGCAAATCAGATAAGAGCAAATCCGGCGAGAAGAGCAAAGGCAAATCAGATAAGAGCAAGTCCGGCGAGAAGAGCAAATCCGGCGAGAAGAGCAAAGGCAAATCAGATAAGAGCAAGTCCGGCGAGAAGAGCAAATCCGGCGAGAAGAGCAAAGGCAAATCAGATAAGAGCAAGTCCGGCGAGAAGAGCAAATCCGGCGAGAAGAGCAAAGGCAAATCAGATAAGAGCAAGTCCGGCGAGAAGAGCAAATCCGGCGAGAAGAGCAAAGGCAAATCAGATAAGAGCAAGTCCGGCGAGAAGAGCAAATCCGGCGAGAAGAGCAAAGGCAACTCAGATAAGAGCAAATCCGGCGAGAAGAGCAAAGGCAAATCAGATAAGAGCAAGTCCGGCGAGAAGAGCAAAGGCAACTCAGATAAGAGCAAGTCCGGCGAGAAGAGCAAAGGCAAATCAGATAAGAGCAAGTCCGGCGAGAAGAGCAAAGGCAAATCAGATAAGAGCAAGTCCGGCGAGAAGAGCAAATCTGGCGAGAAGAGCAAAGGCAAATCAGATAAGAGCAAGTCCGGCGAGAAGAGCAAATCCGGCACTTTTACTCCAACTGGTACTCCAACTGGTACTCCATCTGGTACTCCATCTGGTGATAAGGGTACCGGTTTTTCCTGTATTCAACCTGATAGCTGTAATATTATGGGACCTGGTCAATGCCAACTTGTTAGTAAGGATGCTGTAGAGGCAAGTTGTGGTCCAGGTGTTCCAGAGGGCTATTACCCTGATCTTACACGTTGTGATGCCTACTGTTTCTGCACGGGGACAAAAGATCCATCACGCTATGAAATTGTCAATATTGGATTGGAATGGGATACTTTTCAACAGGGATCGAATATACAATATCTTGGTGGTGAAATCTATGGTAAGAATGGTGCGTGGGGAACCAATGGCGGTAGCGCTGGTTTTAATTACCAAATGTCTGTAAAAGGTAGAGAGCGCCCACCTGTATGTGGTTCACCTGCATGTCCAAGTGGCTTTGTAAATAACCGATTATACGGTGCTGAAGGATGTACGAAGTTTTATACCTGTATCAATGGGTTTATTGGTACACCATTAACTCCTTGCGGTCCTGGTACATTGTTTGATGAAAGTATCCAAGGTTGCAATTTCTCGGATGTAGTTGATTGTCCGAGTGGGTCCTAGTTCTGAACCTAATTAGAAAATTTCAATTGAATCCTCCTCCATTGTTTGATGAAATTAGTCAAATTTGCAATTTCCCGTACGAAGTTGCCTGTCCAAGTCTTGAACCGACTGGTGATCCGAGTGGTGCACCCAGCTCTGTCCCTAATTTTGATCCAAGTGGCGCACCAAGTTCCATCCGGAGTGAGGTTCCTAGTGCTCTGCCTAGTTTTGCGCCAAGTTCTTTCCTCAGATTGAATGTTGCACCATTTCCAGTGGTGCTAGTCCCAAAAGTAATATTACAACTAAAAATCCATAAAAATATAACGAAGATAAATATGACTAAACTTAACTTTCTTACCACTGCACACACTCAACATAGTACTATACTATATTTAATCGTAGGAGAAATAGTTGTTTCGGTACGCGATGCGGACAAAAATAACATACACAAGTCCGTATTACGGTACATGAATTTATTTGGAAACACGATGCTTTTATTTTGGAATAAATTTGTTAACTATAATTCGATTTTTATTCCAATAATATATATATATATATATCTATCACTATAATACAGATACTTACTTGATACCTTATATGGAGTCACAAATTTCATGCAAAAAAATTGTGAATTGTCGATTCGATTCGTGCAACGAAGTGTGTATGCTATTACACGCGTTGTTGCATCACCTCGGTTTCTTCCGTGTGAATCCAGAAAATAATTATATTCAATCCAAGTAATGGATGAAGACAGCAAAGGCAAAAACAGCAGTAATTCCATGCTTGTTTTATATTTACTTGTTTTGCTTATTTTTAACAAGCTGCACGGAAACAAAATGTTCCAACCCGTCCATCACGACGATTGTCTGAATCTGACATTAATAATACAATTTCTGCTCCACCTTCAACAGCAGAATATCTCATAACAGCATCGACAACGTAATGACCAACATTTTCTTGTGCGATCAATTCAAGACCAGTTTCTGCTAATTCATATGCAATAACAAGACCTTTACGACGGACGATAACAACCACGGTCGTACCCAATGAACAACATAAAATTTCAGGATACGTTCCTACATTTCATAATATATGGTATTGCAAAAATTAACAAATGAGTTTGTGGTGTTATTTTGGCAAAAACAAAAAAGGTAACTGTAAAACTTTATCCGTGATTTGGATTTTAATTTCGATGTAGTGATAAGGTACACGTACCCATTGCAAGTGTAGGAGGTTCAAAATCAAAAGAATGATACGGACCCTGTTCGATCAAGGCATCGGTCATGACATCGGTGATGGCAATAGAATCGTCGCCATCCTCCGTAATAGCAGAGACGCAAACGATTAATTCATTGTGTTCTTCCACAACAAACAACATCAAAGGCATGAATGGTTCGTATTCCATACCAGGTGGTTGGCAAAGACAGGCACCCAAGGTGTCACTTTTTCATTATGAGTTTGTTTTTGAGATGATAGCGATACAGTAGATAACAATAGAGTAAGGTAAAATAAACATAATATAAATGTGAGATCATAGGTAATTTTACAACACTAAGAGCAAGCAAAGCAAAGCAAAAACACAAGGAGCGACTTCATTCCATGTGGTACTTACGAAGAAGCACATATAGCTTGTGAATCGCCACATATCGGCACGAGCCAAGCCTCGAGATTACCTCCCCCGACAGCGTCCACAGAATCAGTCGCCAAAAGCAACCCCACCTTAGAAAGCATATCTGGTCCATCAAATCCATTTGACCCACCTTCCTCATAACAAACAATCTTCTTGCCTTGTAATTCGTCGCCACGTTTCCAAACCTGACGGGGACGAGGAGATTCGTCCAGTGGCATCCAGTGAAAGCCACCAACGGGTGTAATTAGCATGAAACATAACGTATCTTCGCCGGCTTCTGGTGGTAGAAATCTCCAGTAGTTGAGTTTCGTCGTCATTTGTAGCTCAACGACAACAGTTCGTGTCGATAATTCAAAAACAACCATGCGTTTGTCTTTTGCCATGAAACAGCACAAAAACTCGCTACCATCTCCGTCCATTTGGTCACTAACAATAGCCCCACTTGCACCAATGGGGTATGTAAGACCGGGTGGCACTTGATCATCTCGCCAAACAATAGTCTTTTCGGATCCACATATTGATATTGCACCAACTCCGAAACGATCCAATTCGCGATAATCGGGTAATCCGCCTCTATTTCCTCCCAAATGGCGCGTTGCGGGTGGTCCTCGGATCAGTGCTGCAGCAGCCGACGAACGGACTTGTTCAGAAAGTGGGATTGCACTTTCCCAAAGTGGTGAAATTTCAATCGATTCTTCTTCTTCTTCGTCCAGTCTATCTCCATCCATAGCCTCATCGATACCTTCTTGAAAGGGTGTGTTATCAGCACGACTATCGGGAGATGCAAGTAACAAATTTTCCCCGTGCAGTTCACTATCAAATGTGCTACCACTCATTCGTCCTCCAAAACCATCAGAACCCGCAAACGAAACTGGTGTCGTCACAGCTGCTCCTGCAGTAGGAGATTCCCCGAAACCTCCAAAACTGTTACTAAAGCCGCTGGTACCAAATGTGATACCTTGTTTTGGTGTTGTTTCGGATATTTTGACTGGACTATCTTCCTTAATTTGTTTCGGAGGTGCAAGCAGTCCAAACTTCTTGGTAGGACTGGATCGACGGTTACCTTCACTAGATGCTTTAAGGCCTCCAGGAGGTGCTAATAGTCCACCTTTTGGGGGAGCAAGATTGATTCCTGTGCCCTTTTCGTTTCCACCCTTCTTCTTAATTTTTACTTTGAACTTCCTCTTTATCTCTGCGCATTCAAGATATTCTGTCATTAGTGCCCTGATATCGTCCTTCTTTCTTTCTAAAGCCCAAACTCTTAACTCTGTCATCCTGAAGCCTTTTGGGTGATTAAGTCCATATATTAAGTGCGAATTTTCAAGCATCGGATCTAACGCCGACGCACCAGAGAAGTCATCTACTTCAAAACCTGGTGGCGAGAAACTGAGAGAGCTCGAATTTGCCTTTTCCGTGCCCCTGGCAAGCAGCGAGACTATAGAACTGGTAATTGATTCTTGCTTCATAATGATACATATATGATTCCATCGAGAGAAATGAATGGTACTTGTTGGATCATCATTGTCGTCATCGTCGCTCTTTTCTTTAGGTTTCGTCCTGATGGATTTTCCCGCAATTGTTCGGAACTCTAATTCGCCATTCGTTTTCAGGCCAAGTTCCCACAATACATTACTTTTGTTGGTCGCTTTGCAAACATTGTCGAAATCATCTGCTGATGATCCAAAAGTTCTACGAACCAAAATGATTTCTTTTTTAATACTTTCTGGTACCCATACCCAAAATTCAATTGTGCATTTTTGTCTCGATATATGGTCGGGTCCATGCATTAGACCTAAATCTAAGCTACCTCCGCCTACCAAAAGTAGAAAATTGGAAAATGAAGGAGCAACAATTAAAAAAGTTAGATGAAAATTTAAATAAAAGACCAATCGGCGTAACAACATGATAAAGCATTCATACGAAGAGAAAGAGAGGCAGACAGACAGAGTAGAAAGACAACGTACGAGGAGAAGGAATCACTAATGCAGATGCGTGTCCTACACCAGACTTCTCAAACACTAAATCATATAGAGCTTTGACTTTTCCATTTTCGCCTTCGTCAACACTAGACGTCGACTCTTGGAGGATGAACGAATCGGTATTTCCTACAACAACAGCGGTGTTCTCGAATTTTGTGATGTCACAGAATCCTTCTCGTTTTTCCGCATCCTCATCTTCGCCCTCGGAGAATCGAAAGTAGGCTGATAGTTTATCTTCGTCTGTATAGAATGTGTGGAATATAAAAGGAGCAAGAACGAAAATTGAAGAAAACAAGTTGTTAGAAAACTCTTATACTTGTTAAGTAGATTATGTTATCATCGAAAACAAGAGAAAATAGAAATTACCTTTCAACCCTTCACCAATTCCATCAACCCAACCATCCTTAAAATCGTCATCGTTTTCGCCTCCAAAGGAATCGTCGTCCTCGTCATCGTCGTCATTGGAATGCAAAATGCCCGCCAATGTCGAAGCACCTCTTTCCTCGGCACTCTGTGCTCCTTCTTTTCCTAAAATTATCGGACGAGAACGACCAAACCACTCTTGAATATGATCCAGCATCAGTAAATTCTCTTTCTCACGGTTGGGTCCTTCATTCCATACTAATTTGGATTCCGGAAATTCTTTTAAGAAATTTTTACCATTAATCTGATCCTTTGCTCCGACCGTGGAGAGTGAGGACTCGCCTATAATACGAGATCGGTGCCTTCCGCTCTTTCTACTCCGTTGAACGGATGGCGCAAGTGACTGTATCCATTGCTGAGTGAACTCATTAGATGGTGCCTTGCCTTTCTTAAGTTCCGAGGCAAGTGCTGCAAGCGATGCGACCGCAGATGGTGCTATTCTCGTTTGAGAATTGTGTTGATAAAGAGAATCGATAACAGGCCAAACATCTTTCGATGAATCCAATTGCAATGCCAAGGATAATTGAAGAATAATTGCGTCGGTAGATTGAGTTCCTACAATATCTAGCATTTTGACAGCATCTACAAATCTGCCGTCCTTGATAGCGTCCTCCGCAGATTGTTGACACAAAGCAGCTACTGGATCGCTTGGACGCGGCAACATGCATGACATGTTGTTGTCAGGAGATTTCACGTATTCTGTTAGGTACTGATCTCCGTTTGCGATAAGATGTAAATGGGTATCGGTATCGAACGCAGCCTTAATTTTAGCCGTAATTGGTAAGTGTGAGGGTAGTAATCGACTATTCGCCGATCGACCAAAGTCAACTATTCCTGTGAGTAGCCACGATGCTGCTGGTTTCAGATTATAGTATTCCAGTAGCTCGAAAACCTGTGAAGTCATTCCAGCACCGTAATTTCCGATGCCCTCACCCTCGCCATGCGACATGGTAGCAACCTTCCTGCCAAACTTTTCGATGATTGCTCTTAGAAAAGGTTGCGCAGCAGTCTTATTACCTCCTAAGGCTATGGCATTAGCAACCATCGGCTCCAAAAGTAGAGCAGGTCGGGTAATAGCTAGAGGTAACAAAAATGAGTTACTCGATTGCCCTCGTTCTACTAAACGGGTTCCATTGTGGAAAGTATTGTATATGAATCGATCCGGTCTAATAGCAACCAAAAACATTGTATAGTAACTTGGAATTGGAACCGAAATACTAGCGATTATGCCAGATCTTCCAGTACGATCTGGTAAACCACTGAGATATCGAACCTTATGGTCGCCATGAGAACAATACGCCACTGTATACGATCCCATCGGTACCAAAGATCCAGGAGGTGGAAAATTTTCAATCGCAGCCATGATATTGAGATCCGGTGATAGAATAAAGATTCTTTGCGTCGTAGCAACACCAAATCCTCCTCTAATAGAGCCTTCACTAGGAAGAGGCACCACAAGAGAAACCTGTTCTCGTTCATCGAGCCACAATACCGGATCCTCTTTTACATTCGGTAACAGTGAAGACCAAACCGGATCACCTTTTGAAACTAGGTGGCCAGCAATGAGACAACACTTGCTGTTGGATCCGGAGCCTGACGCAACTGCCAGTAAGGAAACTTGGTCCTGAAAACGAGTCACAACGAATTGCCGAAATTCCACAAAGTCTTCTAGTGATTTCGAATTTTCTTTCTCCATACCCAAAATCGGTCGGTAGGACGTACCAGGAACTTCCTGCCACGGGGACTTGAGAGTATCACTCGTACCATTTCTTCGCCACAGAGAAACTGAGCCTCCGTTGCGACTAACAATTAGTGCTTGAGGTATACTTGTACCTATCGTATCGTTGCTAATAGTTGTACTTGTTCCGTCATCTTCTACCAAAGGGTTTTGATTTGGTAAGAATACCATATCGCGTCCTTCAATCAATTGTATTAAACAATACCTCCCATCTTGTGTATCTTTTTCGACTAGTCCAATGTTCTCCGGTTCGGAATTACCATACAACGGACGAAACCAAACAGCTATATGCTGCGTACAAGTAGCCCTATTATACTTCGATCCCTCCCCTCCTGAGAAAGGATTTCGCGAAATGCGATAGGGGTACAATTTTTGTATCTTTGGTCGTGTCACAAGCTCGCACATGACGATCGATTGTGATCCCCCCAAAACGATATCGTCGTTTTCCTTTTCTTCTCGAACGCGTGTACTGCTGCTTTTGCTTCCATCAATAACATCATTATACTTTGATTCCTTTGAATCTCCGGAAAATGTTTGAACCAGCCAATGCCGACGACTAGGTGACGTCCATTCTAACAAAGCTGGTGCAGACGAATCTGATGACAATGACGACGTAGATTTGTATCGTTCACAATGAAATGTGGTGTATATACTTAAGACTCCCACCCCAGCCGACGTGCTACTATCACACCAATAATTTGTTCCACTATTTGTAAGACCGGCGGGAATGCTTCCATTTTGAACATATGGTAAAAAACGAGTGTTGGTGCGATGTTCAATTTCTTGAACGGTCGTATCGGTGTAATACAAAATACCTCGAGTTCTGTGCAATGTCGATGTTATCAGACCACGGGGTAGATGAGATAATCGTTTTGTCCATTCGTTTGTATCCCATATATGGAAAGCAAGTTGATCTTCTTCTCCTCTTCCTCCTCCTGAGTTCTTGCTACTTTTGCTCTCTCTATACGCTGGCAATGGGCAAGTTACTAATGCCATTCGAGCATATTCCGAATTTGTCTTCAGTCCAGTCAATAGGACCACCAAGCTAGGAGGTACGTGTGGACCTAAATCTACAAAGGAGCATGATGATTTATGATGCATCGATGTCCATTTGGAAAGACAGAATGGTTTGATAGTAAATGTTTGACTAAGAGTTGTCTTTTCCGTCGGTGCCTTGATATCAACGTACGATCCTCGCTTGGATGAACTACCGCCACCATTTTTGTCTTGAATCTTTGGTAAGGCTACGTGGTATAAGCAGAGCGCACCTTGAAAGGATGCGGCCAATAAGAGTAATTGCTTGTATGATGATAAACGGTATGGAACCCATTCCAAATGCGTACAATATCCTACTCCGTCATCCTTACTATCAGTAGTAGCAGTAGTTTCCGAGGATTGTTTTTCCTTCAGCGATTGATAGTCTTTGGCACCCCACGATGTAGTTGCACACGTCTTCAGCGCCTTTGTAGAATCGAGGCGGCAAAGTGGGAAGAGAAGTCTTCGGACAGTCTCTGTTGTCTTTCCATTCAACTTTGTGGCCGCCTCATACGTCCATAAACTCAAACTACCGTCGGTCAAAGCGATAGCCATGTATGGAAGACGCTCTTCACCACTGCTGTCATCGTTATTTTTATCACTGCCACTATCCGGATCTGGAGGACTTTTTGGACAGGTTGCTATTGCCATATGTGCAATACGATAATCTGTATTTTTACCGACAAAATTCGCCGACCATGTCTCTCTCACATTTGGTTTACTTAAAAAGACACATGGTCCCTTCGTAGAGGCACCGGCAACAAAGATACAACCATCACAAACTAATAACGATTCTGTATCGTACGTAAAATCTGATCCACTCGGTGGACTAAGTACCGATTGTAATTGAATTGGATTATTTTCACCACCACCACCACCGCGATGACTACTTTCATCGCTGTATCCCCAATGCCAAATAGCAATGACACGTAATACTTCTTTGTTACGATCACCTAGTATAGTTAAATCAATTAATGCTGCCACCCGTACACGTTCATACCCATTCTTTGCTTGATGTACACCAGCACGAATAGCCCAAACATTATCAACAGCACCAGGTGTGACATGATACTTTTGGACGATTTTGTTGGTCAATTCCTTCGTTAAAATAGATGTACCAGTAATTTGAGTTTGATTTTGAGGATTCCATTCTAAAATATCATACGATGATGATGTTGACGACGACGACGATAATGACTGTTTACATACAATTAAATTTCCATTCAATGGATTCGACACAGGTGATGGTATTTTATTCTTTTTTATTGATGACGAGGATGATAAAATCACATTCGGACGTGGTGCTATCCATTTGATCTTTATCGATGACGATTCGACTTGATTAATAGGTGGTTTTCCTATCGGTGATTTGTCATACATTATTTTAGTTGTAGTTGGAAGTGGTTTTGAAAGTGGAGTTGATTTTGATGTTGATGATGATGATGCTGTTGACTTCGAACCACGAAAGTCGGCGTTAGCAAATGATGGAGGTTCGTAATCCGCACCACCACCACCACCATCGTCATCATCATCTACTGTAAATGGATTACTTTTATCTTTTGTAGGTGTCGTTGTGTTCTTGTGGCAGGAAACGATCCAAAATCTGTGGAAAAGCTAGTATCAAACTCCTCAGATTCTAATTCCGCTGCACTACTACTCGTAGTAGTGGTGAAATCAGCAGCTCGAGCTACAACTTCTACTCCAAATGGATTACTTTTATCTGTTGTAGGTGTCGTGGTTGTTGTAGTTGTTCTTGTTGCAGGAAATGATCCAAGATCTGTTGAAAAGCTAGTATCAAACTCCGATTCTAATGCCGCTGCACTGGTACTACTAGTAGTAGTGAAACCAGCTCGAGCTACTTCTCTATCGTCCTTCGTAGTTTCGTTATTATTATTCTTATTCTTATTCTTGTCATCGACTTGAGCCGAATCATCGAATATACTACTTGTCGTCGTTACTGAATCGTTGCGAGGAAGAACAGCAGCAGAAGGAGGAGACGATGACGACGATAACCGCAATTCGGCAGATGGACCATCATCATGATCATGATCATCATCAATCCGTTGTTGTTGTTGTTGTTGTTGTGGAGATCGCGCCTGTCTATTTTTATTATGGTGGCTCTTGTTCTTGGATCGAGAAGATGATTTACGATTACGATTACGATTATTATTATCATCATCCTTTTTGCTGCTGCTGCGATCATCCGAGGCTGCAACTAAAATATCTAATTCATCTTCCGACAAAGAAAGATCATCCTCATCCTCATCATCATTATCATCGTTATTATTATTGTTCTTATTATTGTGGTCGTTATCCATCCTATCCGATGATAAAACGGATGTTGTTGTACGTTTCTTGTGATGATGATTCGTAGGATGATGATTGGAAGAAGAACTAAGAGATCGATTTTTATGTGGTTGTTTCTTAAGAACAGCGGATTTTGCGGCGGAGGTTGCTGCTAATAATTCGTCTTCGGAGACAAGACCACCACCACCCCCACTGTTAGTAGTAGAATCCGATGGTGGTTGTTTGGGGGGTGGTGGTGGTGATCGTCTCTGATGTGTGGAAGTTCGTCTTCGTGGTTTTGGTAGATTTTTTTCTACTACTTCCGTGGATGTTGCTGTTGATGTTGCTGTTTCTCCACCACCACGATACTCTTCACTTCGGTGGTGGTGTCGAGAGGAAGATAGTTTATTACTATTGCTACTACCACCACTGCCACTGCTGCTGCTGTTCTGCGATCGTCGTGGATTAGTAGCAGCAGCACCAGCACCACTACCACTTGTACTTACATTACTACTACTAGAAGGAGTAGAAGTACTTCTTACTCTTGATTGAGTCGTCGCGGGGAAGGAACTACGAGATGGCGGCGGTGGCGGTGGCGGTGATTGAGCTGATACTGATGCTGATGATTTTGTTGGTTTTTTGTCACCACTACTAGTACGACTGATCTTCTTTTTATTAGAAAGAATAATAGGATCCTCCTCCGTAGAAACCGATTTTGATGTTGTTGCGGCGCCGTCTTTTAGTTTTGGTGCTGTCGTCATTCTTTCCATTTCAATATCATTATCAATATCAGTATCAGTATCTTGTTCGGGTTCAATAGTAGTAGGCAACGAAGATGAGGATGTGGATGGATATTTTTTTCCTATGCTTGGGTTAATAATTTCTTCTTCTCGTAGAGGTGAAGGTGAAAGAGACGATGATGAAGGATTATTCTGTTCTTGTTCTTGTTGTGTAGGTTTAATAGCTACTACTGTTTCATCATCATCATGATCATCATCCTCCTCTTTATTAGAAGTAGAAGAAGAATAATCATCAGAACCCGTCGTCGATACTGCCGATGATATTATTTCTCCCTCCGTCGTCGTCCTGGTCGTCGTTGTTGTTGTATCAATGGATGGGGATGATTTTATTCTCGTCTTTTTTGATCTGCTTTTATTTTCAGTTGTTGTTTTTGCCGTCGAGGATGAGGATGAAGATGATGATTTCTTTTTCGGTGGTGGTGGTGGTGGAGGAGGGGTGTTCTGTTGTGTTGTTGCAACCACGGCAGAGGAAGGATCAGTATCAGTAGTAGTAGTAGTAGATGGTGTCGTCGGCGTGGATGAGGATGATGCTGTTGTATCAGCTGCTCGACGTCTTCTCGCCATTAATTTAGCTAATTGTGGATCCATTTTATTGATTTGATTTTGACTTTGATTTGTAAAAGTATAATATCTATGAAATTGAAGTAAGATAAAATAAAATAGAATATAGAATACTGTAGAATAGATTTTAAAATCCAAATCCAAATCCAAATTCGAATCTCATACGACGCAATACACAAAATGTAATGGTTGCTGCTCTATTCTATTCTAGCTACAGTAGTTCAAGTCAAGTCGAGTGTAAGCGGATAAGACGGGGATGTTCGCCTTTTTCCTACTCTTCAATAAGCTAATGAAATGTTGTTCAAAAATCAAGTAAGTAGCTTCGGTAGCGTGTTGATTTGCATTGTTTCTCAAAGTGACATCATGATCATGTGCATGCATCATTGCAGTCATGTCTCGTTGTTTGTTTTGCTTTTAGCTGAATATGCATTAGTTCTCCGTACCGTGCGTAGGATGGTCCAGTCACCTATGTTGTAGCCGTGTACTAATTACAGAAGGAATGATTTAGTCCCAATTTAAGAAATTAAGGATTTATCACACAATAGAGGATTTAGGTACAGTACTGTATGCGAATAAAGACCTTAAATCAGGCGAAGGCACGCTCACTAAATTGGCAAAGCTCAGCAAGTTCTGTTGGTGCTTGGATAAAATCGGAAATGCCATGACTGTGAATCAAACACACGGCCTTCAGATCTTCAGTCTGACACTCTCATCCCAACTGAGCTATTGAGGTGTGTTTTGTTGTTACAGTATTGAGCGAAAATGCACTCCTACTTTCATTTATGCCCATGTATATTCTCACTCCATTCCAGTCATACCCACAGTGGTCACCACGTTGGAATCCCAAGTGTTGTTCTCATTATTGTTTTGTCTTTATAATTTCAATTTGTTTCTCTTCTATTTTGGAAGGCATTATTTGTTTATTCAAGGTCGTCATCATCTATCTTCTTCCTCCTTCTCCTCCTCTCTTCCGATTTACATAAACCACCCCTCATATCCTATCATTCACTGTCTAAACAACTATTTGGTTGGATTTACCTGGAACAAATTTTACAACAATTAACAATATTTTACTACCGTGAATGAATACAAAATGCACATGAGATATCTGCTGCATTGTTGATGAATGGATGAATGGATGGATGGATGGATGGATGTGGTGTTGTTTGTGTTGAAGGACAGGATTGCTATATAAATGTACTAATGGATGGATGTGTTGTTGTTGCTGTTGTTGTTGTTGTTGTTGCTGTTGCTGTTGTTGTTTGTGTTGAAGAAAAGAAATGATGTACAAGTATACTAACTAAATAATCTTCATTTTAAATAATAGAGATGTTTCAGTACAATATGTTGTGCAACCAATTCATTCAGGTGATTTGTGGGTATTACCTTATATCTTCTTCATAGATTCCATACTTGTGGTATGTATCACTATAATTTGTTGAAGGGTTTGCACAATTAAGGCACTACCAATATTCTTCTTTTTCCTCATATTATTCCACCTGCTTTACTAGTTAGTTAATCCCTAATTTGAAGTTGTCCACAAAAATATCAAAATGTATTCCAATTTCATCCACTACAAAGACAACATTTAAATTGACTCTGAAACAAAATTTATGATGCTATCAATGAGTAGTAATGCTACCAAAATATTGTTGTAATTCACATAACGGTTGATTGGATTGATTCTATTCCGATCATGTCCAAGAAGTATGGCTTCACAATGTCACCACCATTGTTGCATCGTTGTCCCTAAAACTTGTACACAACACAATGTTGTTTTCTCTCTTGATATACAGTACTCCTCTAACTAGCTACAAAAGCAAAAGCCTCCTTCTACTGTTCATTTCCTTGGTTGTTTGTGTATCTCCATCCAATCCAATCCAATTCAATTCAATTCAATCCAATCCAATCCAATCCAATCCAATCCAATCCAATCCAATCCAATCCAATCCAATCCAATCCAATCCAATCCAATCCAATTCAATTCAATTCAATTCAATTCAATTCAATTCAATTCAATTCTTTTATTCTTTTACTTACTTTAGATGTTTAAAATAGAGAGGTGCATTCGAAAAACATTCATTTGAAATTTTGATTTTCTCTTCTCTCCTCGACTATTTTTGTCCAGTCGTGTTACAAGTGTGAATGAATCGAATGGAATCCATTGGACTGGGCTGACGACGTACGGCCCGGCCCGCCCTCCAATACTATGAAAAAAGCGAAAAAAAAGCGAAAAAATGATGACAAACAGTCAAACAGACTACAAAAAAGAAAAGAAAACAAATCAGACAAGGAGACATACATACACACGACAACAAACAAACAAGCAAACAAACTCTCTGAACGAACGAAGATAAAATATCACTACGGCGATTATAGTATGGTGCAGCGGCAGCAGCGGCGGCAGCAGCGGCGGTGG
The DNA here is from genome assembly GCA_900095095.1 of Fragilariopsis cylindrus CCMP1102. Taxonomy (NCBI): domain Eukaryota; phylum Bacillariophyta; class Bacillariophyceae; order Bacillariales; family Bacillariaceae; genus Fragilariopsis; species Fragilariopsis cylindrus. The sequence continues at coordinate 50,117 of FMBT01000522.1, forward strand.
CCGTCGAACAAGGAGAGCATCATAATGCCAGCAATTACTACTACACGTTCACGTACTAGTAGTCCTACTTTCTTCGTTGCTAATCGTCATAATAAGAATTCATCAGCATCCTATTCCTATTCTAATTCTGATTCAGACGAAGCTGGTGTCGTCACAAGTACTTCATTATCAAATCCATCATTATCAAATCCATCAGATTCATCATCAGATTCGTCTGGTATTTATGGCAATGAAACAATGTCGGTACTGGATCATCATAAAAATTATCTATTAAGTCAAATTCAAGACAAAGGCTCTGATAATAATACTAATACTAACATTCATAATAATAATAAAGATGAAAAACGAAAACGACGACGACGAAAGCGAATGTGTCGTTATTATCTTCCATCAGGTTGTCATCTAGGAAGTAATTGTTTTTACTCCCATTCCCATTCCCATTCCCATTCCCGTAATCATTGTTCACATAACGAGGAAACAACAACAACGGCAACGGCAACAACGACGACCACCACCAACCTCCTTTCATCAGATAGTAAGAATATGAAAAAAGTATTAAAAGCTGCACCTTGTCCAAATTATTATAGAGGAACATGTCAATATGAGGACGATCACTGTCGGTTCGGACATTTTGATTTTGATTTTGATTTTGATTCTGATTTTGATTCTGATACAACATCTAATAATACTACTCATAATAGTACCACCAAAGAGGAAAAGAAAATGGATGACGAGAAAAAGAAGAAGAAAAAGGAAATGGCATTAGTTGCTGCTGATGTCGTCTTTCCATTACCATTACCATTACGATGGGGTGTGATTGGTGCAACAACCATTGAAATTCCTGCTGGGATTGATTTTGGTTCAATGATTTAATTCGCATTGGCAAGAATAAATATGAATTACAGTTTAGAAAAATTAGACCATCCGAGCATCGTATACCACCCGAGCATACTAGTATTATTGATGTTACTACTACAAAAACGAATAGGAATAGTATTGATATACCACCACCATCCGACAGCAACAGTAGCGATGGCGGAGTAAAAGTAGTCAAAGTAAAAGGGGGACATTGGGGAGAATATACATCAAGAAATGGAACAACATTCCTGAAGATATGTGGATGGGAAGATATTGTGAATAAATTTTCAATTAAAATGAAAGAATTTTTAGTATTGCTGGTTACTACTAAACAAGCACAAACACAAACACAAACACAGAAACAGCAGAAAGATAATGATGACAAAACAACAACATCGACAACACTATCGACGTCGTCCACCTCTGGTGTCTTGTTACCAACAACACTAGATGTAATTACGGGATTGCCATTTGATATAGATACACTTGGTCGACAATGTGGATTTTGGCAACTTATTGTTCGACATCAACAGCAACAGCAAAAACAACAACAAAAACAACAACAACAACAACAACAACAAGAGAAGCATGAGAATACGAATGAAAAGAAAAACGACAACAGGAAGAAGATGAAAAATATCAAATTAAACCTTCAACGTAGATCGAAACAATGTGGGAATCGTATACGATTAGATTTTATTATTGACAGTGATAGTGACGGCGACGGCGCCATTGTTAATGCTAAAGATAATGCTAATGATAATGTCGACGCTAATGCTAATGCTAATGCTACTAGTAGTGATTCAATGAGGATTAATTTGATGAGAGTAAAAGTAGCAAGACAAAATTATCGCAATGCTATAATTACAGCTAAAAAGATCACAAAAGAATTAGATGTATTCTTGTCATTATAATAATGATAATAATAATACACGCAGTTCTTGTGATTTATGAGTATGATTATAATTATTACTATTATCGTATATCAGAACATGACAGAATGGAATAACATAACATGAATAAATGCTGCGCCATGTGGAGGAGGAGAAGATTTATACGAATACGCTGATCAGCGATTGTATCCTATCATCCAATAATACAGTATAACTACCCTGCCTCCCACCCGCTATATTAATACTGTAGAGTACAAAGTAATCTTTTTAAAATAAATGTTTACTCTCTTTTTCATATATACTATCTGTACTTATTCTTCAATCACATAATTCCATGTCTGTCCATTATTTGCTTTTTCTAATGAGATACATAATTCTCTCTTCGAATTTTCATTTTGTAATGTAAATGTCGATCCATCAATATCAATGTCATCCCATAATTCACCATTACATAAAATACCATCATTGTCGATGACAGCACTATCTAATCCCACCAATGAGACCTTCAATGATTTTTGACCAAATTTCACTTTCACATTTTTTGATTTTGTGTCATTTGGTACAATAAATTTAATTTCAATTTCATCATCAGTTTGTGTCCATGTATATTTACTATCATTATTATTGTCTTCCTCTTCCATAGTCGTATCTCCTGCAGCTGCTGCTGCTGCTGCTGTATTAGTAGTCGTTGTAGCTTGTTGTTGGATTTGATTACCACTACCTTGTTGTTGTTGTTGTTGTTGTTGTGAGATTTGCTGTTGTTGCTTTGAAAAGTTTTTTAATGTATTACTTAAACTTGCTGCTTGTTTCCCACCCTGTCCACCTCCACCACCTTTTTTACGTGCCACTTTACACCATTCAATTTGATTTAATAACTGTTGTTCGGTACCATCTCCACCCACCTCTGCTGGTACTATATCAATACGTTCCCAGATATCTTTCACTTCATCATCAATACACCGTCCCACAAAGACATCACCATAGATACCATTTTGTTTCCCATCATTACTTTCATCATTAATAATATTATTGGCACCACCAGCACTAGCACTCGTAGCAGATTGTGGAAAGGCATGTCCGGCTGCCATCATTAATTTGGTAGCTCTGACATTGTAGGGTAAATTCTTGGTACGTGCTGTATCATCACCATACATTGAGACAGCAGTTTGACCATTGACTGGTGTTGGTATGGTTAAACAGGTAATTTCACAGGCGGACGATGTTTCTTGTACTTTTAATAATGAAATAATTTGTTCATCGTCCATCGCACAAATTTTGGAGGAGGCACTACTGCTGTCGTCATCAGGTCCACTAAGAGATGAGGAATTATATTGTTCACGAATTTTATCTGCAATTTGTTTTTTTTCAATGGTGGTGGCTGCTTCTAATAATTTTGCACGTTTTGAACCACCACTTTTTTCAAAAAAATATTGTTTGGCATTCTTACTTAATTCATCATTGGTTAATCCACCGGATTTGGAAGCTTCTAACACAGAAATTGGTTCCGACTCAATTGCTGGTACTAAAACGTATTTAAAATTCTTCTTATTGTTGTTACTCATCTTAGTACCGTATATACTCGTTCTTTGTTTGTTTAGGATATTAGTTGGATGTTCGTTCTGATCCGTGTGACGCAATTGATTGATTTGATTTGATTCGATTCCAAGTACAGTAATGGTAATGATAATGATAAAATGGTAAGTTTTCTTTTTGGTGTCGCAAGTTGCTTCGATGAACAAAAACAAATTGTACTGTCTAGTCTGTCCCCCCCAAATGGTTGGCTCTGCAAAGAAGGGATGTAATTTCAAATTGGGGGGAGCAGATGAGGCGTTCGTTTTGCTCGACGTGTACTTTGTATCTTTCGAATCTTCGATCAATCGTAAAAACAATAATAAAAATCAACGAATAATTTTAACACATCATATGCAAAGTTTCTCGCAACGTCCTCGAAAATTTGAAATAACAGATCTCATCAAAATCGCTTCTCTAAAAAAAAAAAATTGTAATATTCCACAGCACTCTCATCTACTGTAGTACCATCTACCATAATACCGGTAGAGTTTTCACGCTTCACACTCAACCTGTCATCTACACATAGTAAACAAAAACACTCCGTTCGTATGCGTCTCTATAATGTGCCAAGAGAGAGAGAGAAGAGAGAGAGAGAGAGAGAGAGAGAGAGAGAGAGAAAAGAGAGGCAGTATATTCCATACAATCAATAATCAATCCGACAACGTCTACACGACACAAATCTAAGACAAATTAATCTAGCCGACAGAACAAAAAGAATTAATCATGTCGGAAAACAATGAAATCGATTTACCCCCCGACGTCCATGTTGTTAATGCAAACGATATAGAGCCAATCGTCGTGAAAGCCTTCATAACAATATGTAGCCACCAAGATATGGATGTAATAAGTGCAGCCCTTTTTCACATGTTGATTAAGAATCTTTGCAGCACTTCGTCGGACATCGATATTGAGCGTTTAGTTAATGAACGCAACTTGCAACCTGGTTCCGACAGATCTTCTTCATCGGATGGATTAGGTGCAATTCATTATGCGGCCCAGTACGGCCGGCAATCATAAGATTATCAGTATATTATTAGATGCTGGTGCGAACCCAAATTTGATTAAAAATAATGGCTGTGGCCCTCCACACTGCAGTATTTGCTGCCGGGTACGATCAATTTCGTAAGGGTCGATCTATAGACGTCTATCTAAAATGTATTGACATTCCTATGGAACATGCAAACTTTGAACTACCTCGACATGATCAACACGACGATGACAAGATTGCTGTAAGTTTTGGAATACCTATATTTGAATACATTTCGATATTCTTTAGGACGGATATGCATAACTATTTATCATCGTCACTTTTATCTTTGTTTTTTTATCCTTCTCACTATTTTTTTATATTAGGCTTGCGGTAATGAACACCACGATAGACGGGGCAGAAGTCCCGTATGGATTTGTGTCAGAGTGAACAACTCGCGCCCTAATATTTTACTCCCTATACTGAAAGTTCTTCTTGCACGGGGATTTGATGCAAGTGGGATACATCAAGGAGTATCATCCCTTCAAATAGCTTTGCGGAATGGTCACGATGAGTGCGCCGTAGAACTAGCACGCGCTGGTGTAGCTGTTTCGGAGCTTCAACCAACAGAGCTTAGCGATACAAGTGATGGCCGACCAAAAACTGCACTTGACGTTGCAAAGCAATTGTACCCCGGAAGTGGTCTTGCAAAAAGGTTACAGGATACTGCAGCCACCGCCTCAATCATATCAGATACGATCAAACGACGAGATCTTCTCCGTCTTGACAAAGGAAAGGGAGCAGCTAAACTTGCTAAGCGTGCCATGGAAGCTAGTAATAGTATGTTAAAAATTGCACGATGGAAAGAAGCTGAGGGTCTATTGATTCAAGCGTTGTCCTACAACGATACCAGTCGATCATTCCCAAGTAAGGACCTAAGTTTGTCGGCATATCAACTTCAAAGTGGAAGAGGGGCGCTGGCTGAAGAAACGGCGAGGAATCTTCTTATCAAATTCCCATCAGCTCCCCTAGCAATGGTTCAACTAGGAGTTGCCATCTCCCATCCCGGCCGTGACAGTATATCTGCTGAGCGATGGAATGAGGTCGAAAGTCTAGCTCATTCTGCAGAGATATTGATGAAGACACCACCCCCACTAAGATCGCCTCTACGCGAGTTGTACGATCTAGAACCCCATAATGAATTCAAATCGTCGTGTGAGTTCACTTTTAGTGCATGTCGAAACGAGTCGAAAAACGTCAAGTCCCGTCCTTCAAGCATGCCAGAAGGCACTTAATGAGTTGTACTCCTATGGAGATTACGAAAAGGCGGCAGATGCAGTAGCAAGAATGATTTTTTCACAGAGAGCATATGATCACATGGAAACGGTATCTAGAACGATGGAAGTATCGTCTATGTCATCTTTTGATAGCAGCTTGGAAAAAGTTCTGAGGATGATCCTTTGCTCAAGGACGTTCTTCAGCAGGCAGTAGATCTTGATCTCCTTGGTCGATCGTCTGCGGACAAAATTTTGAGGTGGTTTCAGGATGTTAATTCCGATTTTAGTAGTGATGTAAATAAGGAGAAAATCACTATTGATGCTTGGAATATAGCTGTCAAAGACACCGGAGACCTGAAGATAGCCACCCACGATCTAAGAGTCAATACAGCTAAATTGATAATGGACCACGTCGTAAAGGCCTACCAAAAACAAAAAGAAGGCGATCTGTCAAAAAGGGTGATTGGTTCTATGATTAAGGAACCACTCGAGTGGGATGCAAACGCTCAGGCTCCATCTACCCTCCAAATACTTATCAAAAGGTGACAACAAAGTATTGCAATAATTGTAAAATTTCCAATTCTGACAAAAATTGTTCTTGTGGTATGAAATATTGTTCGAGGCAATGTCATCTCGACAGTTGGAAGGAACATAAGAAGACATGCAGTTATCAAACACAACGTAGAATCAATAAAGGCGAGTAATATAGGATTATTGTCCTTTTTGCCTCAGTTTAGGGATAGAACAACAACTCTACATTTTATCAAAGAATTGAGCCACTACTATTAATAGATCGACCATTCGATCAGAGAAATAAATAAACTACAGATGCTTCTTATTCTATTTAAAATACTAAATCATCGCCATCACTTTCAACACCACCGTCAACGTCATCACTACCATCCTTAGTATTGCTAATGTTTTCGTTTTTGACAGTTGCCATTATTTCATCATGACTCGAAATCATCCCACTACTAATGCATTGTTGCTGTCTCTGCTCTACACCGTTACCGTTACCATTATCGTTACAGTTATCTTCGCCATCAATATTTTTCCTGTTGCTGTTGCTGTTCTTGTTCTTCTTCTTGTCGTCATCATCATCATCATCATCCCATTGTATTGTTCCACCTAATAATTTAACGAATGTATCGATTACAGTTCGATCACATTTATATTTACTTCGAATTAATTTTGATGATAACAATCCATCACCCCCACCTGCATTATTACTAGATGATGATATTGTAAGTGGTGGTGGTGGACGTTGTTGTTTCGTTTTTTTCATATCATATATAAATTGTTGTATATCATCATTTGTTGGATCAGTTGGTATATTATGCATCGTTTGCGGTGTTCGAGCAATATTAATAGTACGAGTATAATAAATACGATCGATTATATCTTGTTTCAATGTATTATTCCATCGATTTCTTATTTCGGTATTGGTGCGCTGACTATTGCTATTAGAAAACATAGGATGTTTTGCCACCATTTTCCATTTTTGTTTCAGCCCCTGAAGATGTATTATACTTTCTAATATACATTTATCTTCCTCAAACGTCCACCTTTTTGATTTTGGTTTTGATTTTGCTGCTTTTGTTGGACTTCTACTACAACTAGTACTATTCTTACTCCTATTATTGTCATTGTCATTGTCACTGTCATTGTCGTTGCTGCTGCTGCTGCTTTTATTAGACGAATGATTGTCGTCATCAACAACGCTATTGTTATCGTATGGATTTGCATACGGAATATAAGCACCTTGCTTCACATCCTCGTCATCATCACCATCATCGTCCATTATTTCGCTATCATTGTCATCGTCGTCGTCGTCGTCGTCGTCTATGGCTTCGTCCATGTCGTCGTCATCATCATCGTCATCATCGTCATCGTCGTCATCGTCGTCATTATCATCATCATCATCGTCATCGTCATCGTCATCATCATCGTAATTATAATCGTTCCTTGTGAACTGCAAATCTTTTAATCTTGAATTCCAACGATTTTTTACATGTGTATTTGTTATAATACCAGGTTTATTTAAACTTTGTACAATCTGTACCCAACTAATAGATGATTCACTTTTTTGCATTTCTTTGACACGTTGTATAATATGCTCATCTTCTTCTTTGGTCCATTTGGAATTTTTATTTTTATTCTTACGTCGTCTGTACTTCTGTTTTTTTTCCAACAAATTTCGTTGTTGCGCCTTTGCTGCTACTATCGCCTTCGTTACAACGTTAGTAGTAGTAGTGTTTCCATTACTAGTACCAATAGTAGTTCTAAAATTAGTATTAGTTGTAGCAGCATCGATATTATGACCATACCTTAGAAAAGGCACACTAGTACTACTGCTAGCAGTAGCAGCAGGAGTATTAGTATGATACGCAGGATCATCAATATTGGTATGTAATACCTGTTTTAAATAGAGTGCCATATCCAATCGAGTGGGATTTTTGATTGGTGTTTTAATATTATTATTAATATCATAATCATCATCATTGTTGTTATATCGATATTTTAATATTAATTTTTTTATTTTATTATGCCAACGATTTTTAATACATCGATCCGTATATGTTTTAGTTTTATAATTGTTAATACTACTAGTAGTAGTAGCATCAGTATCTGTCGCCCTTTTATTTGCTTGTTGTTGTAGCATTGGTATAATATCTTTCCATGATATTCTACCATCCTTATCTCCATACATATAACAACCTTGGATGAGTATAATATGTTCTTCGTTCGTCCATTGTTGCATATTAGATTTATATACTCTTGTACTTTGTTGTTGATATTCTGAAAGAGAAGAGTAGGAATAAGGGAAGAGAGAGAGAGAGAGAGTAAGATGTGAGGATGGACACTGTAGTGAAGAAATAACGAATGGAAATCATAAATCGAATGTGAATCGAATCGAATCGAATTGAATCACCAAGATTTTCCTTCCTTCTTCACTTTTTTCAATTTTTTTTTATTGTTGGAAATTAAATATACAAATCTACAATAGAAAACAAAACAAAAAAAACCCGGCACGGTACGAAGTACGTATTACGGTACTGTTATCGTGATAACGAACGATAAACATAGAGATTAAAAAACACATTTGTGTATATATTTCGTATAGGAGTACAGTACTTACCGGGATATTTTGACTTGGCAGCGGCGTAGTCGGAATGCTGTTGCTGTTGTGGCTGTTGTGGCTGTTGCTGTTGCCGATAATCAGGATTATTGTGATTAGATGTCATCGTTGTCGTCGTCGTCGTTATTGTATTAGTTGCTGTTGTCGCCATCATCTGTCGCTGTTCCGACTGAACAGTGTCTGGTTTGGGTTTTTTTATTGATGGCAATAATATCTGCTCTTTATTATTATTAATATTATTATTATGATTACTAATGTTATTATTAATATCGTCCATCAGTGAAGACAGTTTGGTGGGTTGTTGTTTCGGACACCTAACAACAACTCTTCTTGAACAGTTACTTTTGCTCAGGTATTGAGTATTGGAGGTCATACCTAGCTAGCTAGCAGTAGCATGAAAGATGTGTTTTTTTTTTATTCGCTTCCTGTTTTTTTTTAAATGTGCAAGGTTTTGCTGTTTATTTTAAAAAAAATATATATCCATGATGGTAACTTACGGTAAGTTAGTACACTGCACACGTTTTTGTACGATTTAGCCGTTACATTACTTGGGAACTGTTACTTAAGAACCCCTGATCACTTTCTCAAATTGCTTCGGGTACAGTGGAGAATGCCTACAGACTTCTGCGAAAATTGCACATTATATACAGTAGCTTGGGAGTGCTCGAGCTATGATTTTTGTACAAGTACAAATCGGGTGACTGTACCATCCGCGCAGCCCATAATATGGATCAACCCACGATTCGATTATTTATCTCTAGGGTGCACTTTTCGTTGCTTGCCAGTAGGAAGCAAAAAGCGTTTATGCATAATATCTAAATCTGTCGTGTTTTATTACAGTAGTACTTCCTCCAGCGAGCGCTAATTGTCGCGCGGGCTATCGGTTGAATATTAAGACGCGCTAAAGCACGCTATCATTAAAAAACTAAATAATGCCTAGCAAATACTAGTAAAACTATACATCATTCAACTGTGTGCAACTCTATCAATAAAGAATATTTTTCAAAATTTGAAGGTTCCATCTAGACTATTATTCTACTCAGATTTCATATATCAACATCCTGAAGTTTTATATCTCCTGCTGAAATTGGCAACCTGATAGACTAAATTAGCATGTGTGAAATGCACGTTAAAAAAATCGCAAAATCTTCAACCGATAGCCCGCGCGACACTTTGCGCTCGCTGGAGGAAGTAAGCACTACAGATCATTTTTATTTTACTCACGAATACACTCTCAAACAAAATTATTGACTGATTGATGAATTCAAATATAAGTTGGCCGTGGAACACTTTTTAAAAATAGTTGTCAGAATGAAAGAGGTTCAAATCTTGCTAGATACATTTCAAACAGTACAAGGTTAAACTCGCCCCAACAATAAATGATCCTTCGAGTGTATTTGCTATGGACGTCCTCCATTGCAAATTTATAATGACCCCGTTAAAGTATACATCGTATACTTGGTTTACATAGCTGCTATACATCACCAGGATATAGAAGTTAAGTGCCAGATCAGGAATGGCTAAGTACACTAGATATAATGTATAGCTACTGTAGTTATTTTTTGATGGTTCTTTTAAATGTGCCACCAATGGAACCTGAACAAAGCGATAATCAAGATCGTACATGATAACACTGCAAGTGAACTGAGAATAATTTGGGGATATAACGTTGCATAGAAAGCAGCGTCTTGGACAAATGATTTCGTTCCCTTGTGTTGTGTTTTGCAGCATTTATAATAAGTACTTCCATCAATATATTTTGGATATTGAAAATCAGAACCCATTTCATCATTCTCACAAGAAATGGGACGTAGGCTTGCATAAAAATTAAGTGCATACGCCTCAACATAGCCTAGGTGATTGGGAACACATTCTGTACTATTTGAAAAATTAGTTGCTCCGTTGTCGTTGTAATCATCGATTATTGTGTCACAGCATACATATGATTGTATACTTGACAATCCCCCGTTCAATTGGTTGAAAGTTTTGTTCTTCATCATACGCATATACGGTTGCATACTATCATTACATCCCGTAACGTTATTATCACTGATACTTCTATTCGATTCATCATCAATGACGATAGGGATCCGAACAATGTCGTTGTATGGGTTTAATGGCTGGTAGAATGGTGGGTGGGCAGCACGTGAAATAGTGCAACTGCTTAAAATCTTCCGCATCGTCACCGTCATCATCATACAATCATTCATTTCATTCTTCGCATTGATTCATTCTTCGTGCCTTTCTGTTTCGCTTTTCGCCCTTGTTTTTCATTTGACCCCTCCCGCGTAGGGTAAGTTAGTGGCTTCGCTGGAACACAGCCATTACTGTAGGATTACATGAACCCCTGTGTGCGCGTACTGATTTCGCTATCACAATACAGTAGATGACCACCTGCGTGTGCGTACTAGTACTGGCTTTCGATACAATACCACATTACATCAGCATGACCACATCATGATTTACAAAAAATCGATAAAATTGAAACATATAAGGAAACGTTACGAATTATCATGCTGTCATGATGTGTATTTTAATAACGTGGCTTAAAAGGACTAATTAAGTATGAATGATTTAACTCTCACATAAGGAAACGTTACAAATTGCAATTGGTAATGGGTTTTAACACATGACTTAAAAGGACTATTTATGTATAAAAAATGGATCTCACATAAGGAAACGTTACGAATTGCCCTGTCAGATCCATCTTTTTAACATCGTGGCTTAAAAGGACTAATTAAGTATGAATGGTATGAGTCCTCTCACATAAGGAAACGTTACGAAATTGCAATTGATAATGGCTTTTAACACTTGACTTAAAAGGACTATTTATGTATATAAAATGGATCTCACATAAGGAAACGTTACGAATTGATTCATTTTTTTAACAACGTGGCTGAAAAGGACTATTTGAATGGCGAAACGTTACGATTTGAATAATGGTTGATTTCAAGTTTATATAAGGATACACGATTTTTCTTCTTTTTCATTTTTGTATCTTTAAGTACAACATAAAACACCCTACCGATATGTACTACAATCCGTAGGATTTGTACGGTCATGTGGTCAAGACAAGAAAATGAAAAACAAAAAATCTACTCACATTATACACACAAAAGTAGTGTATTATGGTGTGAATAGTGTGTGTAAAAATGGTAAAAGTTATTTGCAACAATCTATCTTCTCACAATTTACAATTCGATCAACACTCGAACACTCTCAAAAAATAAAATAATATTAATAAATCAAATCAACTCAAATCATCAATCATGAAGCTTTCATTAACCTTCCTTGCTCTCGCTGTTGCCACTGTTCAAGCTGATCTATCCACGAAATGGAATATTGATGAGGTCGTAGCAACTTCAGAGGGAGATTTATACACTTTCACTTATAGTGGCATTGGTGCTGAGATGGCATTAAGTAACATGAGATCTAATATTATAGGCGGTGACTGTGATGGAACTACCTACGCCTCGAAAGGTTATGGAAACGCAGATGTCAAATTAGTTCCAGTTGACGATCTGACAATTGATTTAGATTCTGGAGTAGCGACTGTTGAAGTTGATTTGAATACTAAAGCTGCTGCAGAACAAACCGATCTGTGGACTTCAGACGGTACAAATGGAGGAGGTGGTATACTTAAATACTGTCTCCGTTATGGTTTATGGGCTGGTGTTGGTGCTGGTGTTAATGAAATTAATTTCTCAGAAACTCTTGTTACAGTAACAATTACAATGGAGGGTGGGTTTGAAGTTTCGTCTATTCAAGTAACAGAAAAGGAGAAAGAAACAAGCAGTCAAGCACAAGCGTACACCGTCAATGCTGCACTATGTGACGGAACAGAAGGTACTGATGGGGTGGCTGGTAATGCCTTCCTACAGGGTTCATTAATTTGTGTGAAGGTAACACCATCTAGTGCTGATGTTGAAATTAGTACCATCGCAGGTTTCACATGGACTAACAACAATGATCCAGATGCCCCTGACCCTAACTTTGTAGCTACCACTCAAGTTGCATTACCTAATGCAGATGGTTTAACATCGTATGATGATGTTGCGGCAGCCGATACATTTTCCACTATCCTTTATGCTCAATTTTATGAATCTGGTAATAAAGTTACAGGTTCTGGTACTGCCAATTTAGGTTTCAAAGCCCGTCGTCTTGGTGCAAGTGGTAGTGAAATGAACGGTCGTGTTCTTCAAGATATTGATGCTGTACAAGAATTTGATATTGTTGCTGATATTGTTAAATCAGATGACAGTCCAACTGCATTACAAACTGCTGGTGGTGCAACTGCGTCATTTGTTGTTACTATTGTTGGTCTTGTTGGTGCTGTTCTTCTTGCATAATCAAGATACAGGAAACGAAAAAGAAATTAAGAGGAACGGAAACGAAAAAGAAAGAAAGAGGAACGGAAACGAAAAAAAGGAACGAACTATAATATATATATACATATAATTTGATAATTTAAAACAATGTTGTTTTGAAGAAAATGGTAGAAAATATCGTAGCTCAATGGATAAATGCATACAGTAATATAGTTGTATGTGTGTGTGTGTTCATTATTCTAGCTAGCTACTCTCTATTATAATTTTTTACTCATGATTTAGTCGATTCATTCGAACGCGATGTTTTTTCTTCTTTCAGTGAGGATGTGTAGCGATACTGTATATATTTGGTGTGTGTGTGTGTGTGTTTCAACTTCCTAGTAATTACGTTAGGCAAATTAGGTAAAATTCCATTCACATATTATTAAAACATAAATTTAAATATAATATAAGCTAGCTAGGGCATGCCATTTTAGAGGCATGTCGTAAATATCTTCTTTCAGTGAGTGGATTACTTAGGTGCGCCAATCGTAGCATGTGTGTGTGTCTGTCTGTGTGCGTGCGTGCTGTACTTTGCTTTACTAGAATAATACAAAGCTGCAGTGGTGGTTTTCTATTCTTTTTTCTTTCTTTAAAAGTTCAACCAATCCATATAATTGTCGTATATATTATTATTATGATTTGGTTTTCCTTCGGTAGTGTTGTTGTTGCTGCTTCCTCTTGTTTGTTTCTCATTGCCATTCTGTTGTTTTTGTTGCTGTTGTTCGTCGTCATTTCCATTTTATTAACACCATCAATTGCCGTAACTTGAGTATTGGTTAAAATCCATTCTTCATCATTATTATTAGAACCGACATATTATTATTATCATCATTCATGCTATCACGGTAGTAGTAGTAAGTAGTACTAGTGGCGATAAAATCATCTGGAACAACATCAATAATTTCACTACTGATTAAAACACTATAAATATTATTATTATTATTGCTGGTAGTACCATCCTCATCTTCAGCATCTTGTAGTGTTGCCGCTTTAGATAAGTTTGTTAAATGAAAAAAAAAATGTAAGAATCAAAATAACAAAAGCAATTTTATGTCGGTATGTATTGTGTTCCTTTTTGTGTGTTGTATATTACAATTACAATTTACAATTTACAAAATGAATGTAGTACAGTATAGTACAGTACAGTACATAGTTTACTTACGATCAAAAGTGGATGGTTGAAATGTAATCGTTGGAAAGTATGTAGTGGGAGGAAATGTTGGACTTGGACTGATGATGTAGTAATTGTTGGAAGGAATGAAGTTGAGAGAATTGTAGTCGTTGGAAAGAATGTAGTAGGTGAATCAGTAGTACGAGTAACCACCACCGCTGGTGTATTACTCGAGGAAGCAGTACTTGTAGGTGAACCAGTAGGTGAACCACTTGGTGTAAGACTTGGAATGGAACTTGGACCAGCACTTGGTGCAGAACTTGGTGCGCCACTCGGATCCAAACTAGGAGAAGAGTTGGGTGCACCACTTGGTGTAGGACTTGGAATGGAACTTGGACCAGTAGTCGTCGGTGAGGATGAAGCAGTAGTTGTGGGTGAATTAGACGGTGAATCAACTGGTGAATTAGACGGTGGATCAAACGGTTGATCAGTCGTAGGTGGATAGTCGTTAGACAGCGTATTAGTTGGTGAATCAGAGTTGAGCAGTCATTGGTGGAATCAGATGGCGTATTAGTTGGTGAATCAGATAATGATTCTGTAGGAGTAGCAGCAACTATATCAGGAGGCGTTGATGGATCAACGGTGAATTAGACGGTGCATCAGACGTGGATCAGTCGTTGGTGAATCAGATGGCGTATTAGTTGGTGAATCAGACGGTTGAGCAGTCGTTGGTGAATCAGATGGCGTATTAGTTGTGGATCAGATAATGATTCTGTAGGAGTAGTAGCAACTATATCAGGAGTGGTTGACTGGATCAACTGGTGAATTAGACGGTGAATTAGACGGTGGATCAGTCGTTGGTGAATGAGACGGCGTATTAATTGGTGAATCAGACGGTGGAGCAGCGTTGGTGATCAGATAGCGTATTAGTTGGTGGATCAGATAATGATTCTGTAGGAGTAGTAGCAACTATATCAGGAGGTGGTCCATTATTATTATTATTTTTTATTTTGGATGATTTTGATGATTTTCTAAATTTATATCCAAGTCCTTTTTTTGTCCTTTTTTCTGATACGATAATGATGATGATCTTGTTAAAATATGTTGGGTTGTACAATTGGTAGTGGAATACGATTTGTTGTTGGTATTGTTGTTGTTGTTATACCGCTAGCAGTATCGATAGCGTTATTGTCGGAAACACCATTTTATTACTTTCTTTACTCCCACGGAGGATGATAATGCTATGATAATTATGATGATGATTTTGATTTTGTTGTTGTTTTGTCTCTTTGTTTTTGGAACTAATTATTTTAACTAAATTTTAATCCACGATGTTGTGTTGTTGTTGGTTTTGTTGTTTTTCTTTGTCTTTGATTCT
>FMBT01000018.1:0-26270 GCA_900095095.1 Fragilariopsis cylindrus CCMP1102
TTAAATATCACTTCCCCCTGAAATAATAGTGTACGGTAGACACTATCTTGAGACAGCACTGTTTGTAGTAGTGTAGTGTGTACTGTAGTGTAGGTATGTGAAAATGTATTTGTATTCATATGTACATTTCATATTCATATTCATACAGGATTTATATCTACATATGTATAACAATTATGTATCTTGGAGAATCCACAACTAACTGAATGGTATTATTACGCTCTCATCCTCTTTTCCGAACAGATCTGAAATGGATAGCTTGGTCTGTCCGCTCTTTCAACCTGACTATTGTCAACGATTAAAACAAGTTCGTTTTATCTGAACACTAAAGAATCAGTGCAGTACAGTACCAGATGGACTACAAATGATAATATGTACAGCAAGAGCCAGTAAAGCAAAACGACAAATTTTTATCAAAAGATATGTTCTCTATACATAGTAAAAATCATTACCACAGTAGTAAATTGTAGACTCTTTCATTACACTGATAGCGTTCCCTTGCTACTTGCAGTAGTACCCGCTCGACGTTCGTCGACCATAGAACACACACGAAGGGCGCGTCCGAATGCTGTAGCGGTACAAAGGACTACGTCTGCCACTGATGATACCTGCTCACACTCGGCATTCGATTTTTCTACGATATGAACTGTCATATGGCTATTCATCACTAGAGAGTCCAAACAGTGTTCAAGCATTTCACATGACAAGGGATTACTTTCACCACCTTCAACGACATATTCTTGTCGACCAAGTGTTTCATGAAGATTGTGTCCAAAGTAGGGACGATTAGATAAGTCCATCGTGACTTCTACCTTCGCAGCTGATACATCAGACCCTGCCGTTTCTCTTGTAGCTTCTGATACCCACATTCTGTTCAAACCAGCTTTATTTCCCAATGCTTGGTTAAGGCATTGACCGATCGCGATACTCACGTCTTCAGCCGTATGATGGTCATCGACCCACAAGTCACCTTTGCAATTAATCTTCAGTGTCATACATGCTTCTTTTGCTAGTATAGTATAAAATGTATTCAAAAAGGGAATACCAGTCTCGACAAGAGTATCTTTGCTACAACCATTCAGTAGAAGGTGCACCGATATTGAGGTTTCTCTTGTCGTTCGTTCAACTTTACCCTCTCGTTGGAGGGCCACACTGGCTAGATCATTAGGACTTCTTTGGTCCCACATGTCAGGTGGATCCAAATAGACTCGCAAGGCTCTAGAAAATGCCTTGAAGGAACTTTCAACTGTTATGTGACATTTTAAAAATTAAGTCCTCGGTAAGCAAAATATGATTTATATTCTATATCAAACAACGTAGACGACGCAGGAACATATATGTATACATACCTATATGATGAGCGTTATCACCACGAATTTTATCCAAAGAAATTACAATACCAGCCGATGTCGCTAGAGCCTTCCAGAATGATTGGATTGCAAATATTTCCAAATTTCCGATTTTTGTTCTACCGACACCCCTTGGGTATATTCCAAAAGGAGCCAAACTGTACTTTGCTAGATCGTATTTTTCATCCCTAATCATCTCATTATTATTTTCACCTGAAGAAATAAGACATTCCACCAATGCTTCATCAAGTGGACAACAGAATCGAGATTTGGACGGTGATGTTTTCGGCGCGGAAATCAATACCTTCCGTAATTGTTGACCCAATGCTTTCCCTACAGCTGCACAAAGTTGGACTTGATTCTCATTTGCAAAGCGATTATGGTCTGCGTCAACATCAACTTTTGATTCGTTATTATTTTGTATCTCGAGCGCCGTACATAAGGATACTTCCAAACCGACGCCGACCTGTGCGTGTGAATTCCATTGATCAATCATATGATCGAGGTATCCAATTCCCGTAAGAATCGGAACAGCGACCTTCGCCTCGTTGACGCAAACAGCATTCTGAACATGAAAGGTAGCTGTCAATGATGACATTATTCTGTTACTCGTTTTCTACGAATGTTACAACTATATTCAGTCTCCGAGTGTTTGTTTTCTTGTTTTGTCGTCTACGGTATGTTGTCGTTTGTCGTATGGCATACTAAGTTTTTTTGAAGTTACTGGGTAATAATTCGATAATTAGTTGATAGTTCGTGAATCAATCAGGATGGAGTACAGACTGCCCTAAAAATTTCTACCCGAAAATATCCTCGGATTGAAAATCCATTATCCAATTGATTACTATATCGGCATGTTCAATATTGAATATAACGAAATTCATTTAATAAAGTAGAAAATGCAGCTATACCCAATACTAGAGGATTTCGATTTAAAGCAGTCAATGTATGCAAAGGATTACAACCAAGCTAGACAAAATTGTATTGGTAGTCAAAATCATTAAATTAGTAGACTAGTCTGAAGTCTGGAGTTGACAACGATAGATAGGAAAAAAGTACGCATACATAATGTAGGTGGAAAACCATTGAAATAATAGTTGAAATTGGCCAACATATTCAATGATATCCGTGTTCTTTCTGTACAACATCTTTGTACGTATTCAAAATACTGATATTGAAGGTGTGGTCCGTCGAAATTGTCTTTAATATTGAAGTTAGTAGAAAGAGTGAAACACATGGCTGCCTGAGCGACCAGTCCAGGGAAGAGAACCAGACGATAATTCATCATCAAAGAAATAGGGTGACTCTTGATAGGACTAGTCAGCAGTACGGGAAAGTTCTTGGGTTTGTACTTTGATCGATCCGAATCTCTTTTTATGCTTATCTGAGAAAATCTCATCGAAAGGAATATCAGCACCAGAATCAAAACTACAGTCAAAACTGTCCCCATCACTACTTTGTTCATCTGTTGGATAATGCGACGAAGACCCATTGCTTCCCCAGCTTCTCGCGGTAACAGTCTCGACGACAGTCTTCATGGGTGGAAGAGTAAAGTTTTCTCCTTCGAGAGAATAATTGGTTTCCATTTCTGTCCACAAATCAGTAACGGCGTCTCGGTTCACGCCACCATGGAGCAAACAACATCTTCTTGTATAAGCAGGATGCGGGAAAGATGTCCCCAGTGTTTTGGACTTACGATGACATGGTAGAACATCATCTGAATACACGCTGCATAGCCCCCTTTCGATTTGTGTAGTATTGTCATCATGGGAAATATTAAAGGAGGGAGAAAGAGAATCGACCCTATCGTAATCTCTAAATGGACATAGGAAAGGGATACGGATTTTTCTAATTCGTCGGCACTGGAAGCGGATACCCAACGAGTTTCTTTTTGCAGAGTGTAGGATAGTATCATAGATTACTTTTTTCGTCTTATCAGATATGCGACTCTCCCATATATCGTTAGTATCGATCTCATCCATACTCGTTGTGCTTTCAATTCGTAAAGATGACGTTTCATTGCCATGAACTCTTCTAAGATCGCAAAGCAAATATTTGGATAGCCTAGAACGAAGTGCATCTACCCGTCGGAGTTGTTTGTGTTTGTGTTTACAGCTTTCATCACCAACTTCTACATTTTCTTTCTTCGATTCGTCATCTACACTTTCGATGGTGGTTGCCTCCATTTGCTCAGAGCTACCCGCATCCACAATATAGTAGAGCGGCTTCAATATCTCGTCCCTTGATTCGAAATCATCCGACGAAGAAAAGAAAGACAAGATCATATCGATCAGTCGCATTTCATTGTTCCACCCATCTTTATTTCGGATTGATCTTCTCATTCTAATTCTTGGTCTTTGATTCATTCCGTACACTATTCTCGTTTACAACAATTGTTCTACAATGAGTAGAACACGAACAGCGGTAACATTGAATATGAAGAAGAAGAAAAAACTTTGTGCAATGGACATTTGCATTGAGCAGTATGGCGAGTGAAGACGTTGACTTACTTATTAATTGCCTATTGTTCGATTGTCTACGATAACAAATAGAACGAACGGAAAGAATTTTCTACTCGTTTAACTAGGGGCAGTCTGACGAGCGTGGCGCGAAAGAGGTGCATGAGTAAGAATAAACGCCGACTCCAACCTTTTTGCTTGTCTCATCTTTTTACGCATCATGGATCAACTCTCAATACGCGTCGAAGGTGGCATTCTACGCTTTGATAATTTACTTGCGTTTTTTCCTTTTTTAATTGAAATTTTTGGCTCAGTAAACGGTTCTTCATCAACTAAGTTTAAGTGCATCCACTGCGCTAATTTATGTTGACTTATCCCATGAAGAGACGCTAATGATCTGATTTCTTGCCAAATCGCTTCTGTATCAGGTTTCTTATCTCTATTGACAGACCTATTTCGGATTGCTGTAATCATTACATTTTTACTTGTGTGTTCTCCTCCTATAAATTCGAAAACTTTTACCTGGTAACCGGCATATTCTAGAAGCAAAGCTCTCAGGCTGTCAGTTACTTGTTCACTGATTCGATCGCGATATACACCGTGTTTAAGAATAGATGATAACGGATGAGTCTGGCGTGTCGACGAAAAGTGAGCATTCAATTGGGGTCTAACTTGCTTGTGGCAACACGGCGCCACAACAATGACATCGGCTTTCTGAGCAATACCAGAATACAATGCGTCGTCTGTAGCTGTATCACATGCATGTAATGCGACAAGGATACTAAGTGAAGGATCATCATCATCATCATCATCATCATTTTCTTCTTCTTGTCGCTTAGTAGTAGTAGTGGAAGCTTGCGTAACAAGATTTTCAATCGTTCCTTCTTCAAAATTCAACGTGTCAAAGTTACCACCCAATCCCTTAGCAATGCCATTAATTTCATTAATTAGTTTAGGTCGTACATCAATACCTGTTGCAGTTATCGACTCGTACCGTTCATTTAAATAATGATGAAGACTGAAAGTCAAATATGCTCGACCACATCCCATATCAACGAGATTTATTGTATGATGATTTTTCTGTTCTTCTCCTTGTAGCTCATCCACTATCTTGCCAACAATTTCAACGAACTTTTGACACTGTCTCAACTTTCCCTGCATTTTTGGTTTCGGTTTTCCATTCTCATTTGTGACTCCCAACGCCTTAAAAAATGCTGCCTGATTCGAAAGCGGAACCATCTTGATACGGTCATGAGATTGTGGTATAGTTGAAGTAGAGGCTTGTATAGAAGTAGCGTCGTCGTCAGCAATTGCTTTTTTCTCTCGCAGTGATGGTGACTTGGTGTCTAATCTTAAGTCAAAGATAGTATCAGTCGTCGTCAATTGAGCACCCTGAATAGGTTGCGCTTTTAAATTTATGATACCCCATTCCGAAGCTAATGCTGGATCGAGAATTAGATCGTAAATTGTTTTCGCAACATCTTCAATCG
This sequence comes from Fragilariopsis cylindrus CCMP1102, assembly GCA_900095095.1. Lineage (NCBI taxonomy): Eukaryota > Bacillariophyta > Bacillariophyceae > Bacillariales > Bacillariaceae > Fragilariopsis > Fragilariopsis cylindrus. The sequence goes on from FMBT01000018.1 coordinate 5,299, forward strand.
GTACATTTTTACAAATATCTGTCGCTCCGTGGTATTTCAGTGTAATTTGAAAAAGTAGTATCGAATCGTCATCGATGTTACTTGTGTCATCAAGATTATTTTGTCGATTCGTCTTTTTATTCCTGGACTTGGAAGAAGATGCAGCTCTAATGATTCGTCCAGATACTTGTCGGATCGATCCTCGTAACAAGTCATCGTCGATATTACTTTTTTTCTTCTTTTTCTTGACTCCTCGAAGAACGAGTGACACAAAATTACTTTTTTGGATGGATTCCTCGACCGAAGAAATAAATGTTTGAACGAGTTCCGATTTCGATTTTGAATTAGGATCCTGTGTATGATGATCTACGTCGTCTTTTTCTTTCACTTGCCGCCGCGTCGAGCCAACCTCTCTCCATCTTGATGTTATCGTCGATGACCGTGTATATACCGGTAGTTGATGGCTATGACTTGAGTATACATCTTTTCTAATACTAAAATGATGTGGTACTCTTCCGCTGCCGCAACTATTTCCCGGCAAGAATGCAACGACACAATAATCATAGTACAAGTATACTATAATCGCATGAACGGCCAAAAACTCGAGACGTAGCATCCTGATCAATATAACAAGCCCGCAATGTTGGTGCAGTATGGATAGGTTGGTAGAGTATAATGTAAAAAATACGGTTTAAGTTGAAAGTGGACGACGAGGTGTATGTCTTGCTGTACTTCAAACTTTGGATTGCGGTAACTCAACATCAAAAAATCATGCCGGCACAAATCAGCCATCACCATCACTCAGTATTTTGTTTACATACTCCTTTTTAGCAGATATCTCGAGATTTTGTCAGTCACAGATGGATGGTCGTCATGGTGATTTCGATTTTCTAACCCTAACCCTAATCTATATTGGGACTAAAACTTGAATGGATCATTCTCAATCAATTTGATCGATATCGATCTCAATAATGATAAGGCATCACGTACATGCAACAGCAATGGTGTCGTGAAAGAACGATTCTAAAACCTATGTTGAAACTATTGATACATATGATGATGATGATGCTTTGGAAGAGAACGATGATATGCTGCATTTATAAAATACAAAGTGAGAAATAACAGCAAAATGCCTGATGCTAATAATATAAAAAGTAACTTCACATTTTATAAATGGTGCGTATACAGTAGTAAATAGTCAAATATATTTAGCAGTCTTAGGTTTCTCGTTCATTTCAATTTTCTTTTCTCTTCGCTGTACAAGTCGTAGGAATTGAGATTCTATATTAATTTGTTCCATTGTCTGCACATCAACACTGTATCGTCCTCCAGAAAGCATAACAATTCGATTATTTAATTGTTGGTCCTCCTTCTCTTTCGCTGTTGTCGTTGTCGTCGAATCCAAATGGAGTGCTTGAAATGCATCTTCAAGTTTTTGACTACTTTCAACATCATATGGAATGTAACCAACATCACCATCTGCATCGAACCACCATGTTGGAGAAACAACCTTCTCGAGGACTTGTGATGCAACATGTTCCCCACGGTTCAATTTTAGAACCTCATCAGTAGTAAGTAAATTATCGTGTTTTTTTTCCATTTTACAAAATGTACATGAGTCGTTCGAGCCCTGTATGATTCGTTTTGGAATACAATTTGGACACCACCAATCACCTTTACGAAAAGAGGATCCAGAAGAATCTCTTTGAGGCTGCTGTTGATTTGATTGATGATGGTTATTGTTTGTACTATTGTCATCTTCTTTTCCTTCTTCTTCTTCAGCACTCGATAGTCGAAAATCGATATCATCTCCTCCTAAATTTTGGATAATATTATTATTATTATTACTATTAGAGCATGGTAATATCGATTCAGATTTGGATTTAGATTCAGATTCTTTCATTATCAAATTGTGACGTACACCACCACGTATTCGTACCCCAACTCCAGAATTATCTACAACGTTACATCCATTCATTATTAAGGATGATGTTTTCTGCTGCTGAATGATAATATTGTATTTATCATTTGTCTTATTATTATTATTACTATTGTTTTTACTGTCTGAAGTACTACTACTACTAGGTGTTGGTGGTGTTGTTATTATCGAGGCTGTAGTTTTAACAGCTGATGATACCTCTATAGCAGCCATATCTTCTCGGCATGTACCAGATACGGTACAACCATGTAAGTCAACAGATGCATTTGCATATGCGTATAGTCCTCGTACAGCAGAATTTAGAATAGATGTATTAATTAATTTGATTTGACATTCACCACGAGCACAAACGCCATGTACACCTGATTCCATTATAGTACATTCATTTGTTAATAATTTTGCATTACCAAAACATACCAATGCTGATCGTAATGGTGAACGTAAATAACACTGATTCAAATCAATACTAGATTTCTGTACAGCCCAACAACAAAATCCAGCATGACTAATAATCGAACAATTTGTAATTTTTGTTGATGATTTGTATCGTAAATTAACAGCGGCACCAACTTGACTTCCAACATCATCTACATCCTCATGAACCAATTCTATATCGTGTAATGTCAATTTACTATGATTATTAAGAAGAAATAGATTATGAATTTTCCCTGAAATCTGGATTCTTTTTTTTCTTATTGAGGATGACGACGACGACGATGGCGACGATGACGACGAGGGTTGTTTCTCCTCCTGCTTCGATGATTCTTCTTCTATTATTCCTCTACCTCCTCGAATAGTAAGATGTTCACGTTTTCTTAATAGAATAGTATCAGGTAGATCTTTTATATCTTGTAATAGAAATAATGTTCGATGTGTTTCTACTGCAAATTGACACGCCTCTTCAAAAGTTGTTCCCTGTTTTAATTGTTGCTTTTGCTGTTGCTGTGATTGTAATTGTGATATTATTATTCCTTCATTATCATCATTATAGTTATCATTCCTATCGAATTCTTGTATGACATCGTTATCACAACATAGTTTTGGAGGAAAAAATATAGGATTATCATCATTATTATCGCCTACTACTAACATCGCTTGTGAAGATAACGACGGCGATGACGATCTCACGTTAATATGATTATGATTATTATTGTGGTTAGAATTCTTGTTCGCTGTCATGGTAAATAGTACATGTATGGCACTTAAAAGCAAGTGCATGGTACATGCTAGGTAAGAGACTTTGAGACGACAGAAGATACAATGTTTAAAAATTAATAATGTAAGAGTTAATTATTTCATAAATTATTTCCGAAAATATTTAAAAGTCTAAAATTGATTGAATTAGAACGAGGGACGGACGGAGCTGAGTGATTTTCCTTGAGATTTTCGTATTGAATTTCGAATTCGACATTCGACAAGAACCATTTTCGACATCCGAACGTCATATGAATGTCATTGTATTTGTATTATTAAATTATCAATTAAAATAGTGATAGTACATTGTACAACAACTGTCGAACTGTACTCATATATATCTTCCATTACTATATAGACATTAGGACTATACGCTTCTATTCCTCGTTTCACCATGGCGTCTTACGCACAGGTAGGTTTACACGTGCATTTTTGGATCGGTGTTATGTGTATGTTGAAAAGTTGCTAGCCGCACTGTACGAGCACTCAGAGCTTTCTTGTTCCATTGTTGCGTACTGCAGTTACTCTTCCTTTTAATTTTTCTTGCGTTTTACGGCACTACTGATTTTTCCTACTCTTCTTCGTAATCTCATCTCCAATTTTTCAATCTTCATTCAATCTAATAATAGCAAGCGAATTCTTCAGGAAAAGATTCAGGAATCAACAGTAATAACCACAACAACAGTAACCACAATAATAGCAGTAATCATTCTTCATCATATTCGGCTTCAAATCACAATCACAACAGCAACAGCAACAATAATAACAGCAGTAGCAATAACAACAACAACCACAACCACAACCACAATAATAATAGTTCCTCTTCTGATGGTAGTAAGAAAGATGAATTTCGTAAATATTTAGATAAGACAGGTGTATTAGATCAATTAACAAAAGTATTAGTGGGATTATATGAAGAACCAGAACGACCAACAAGTCCAATGGATTATATTAAACGATATATTGGTGCACCAAAAAATATTGATGTTGATGGATTAAAAAGGGAAAATGAACAATTGAAAAGACAATTAGCTGCCTTATCATTACAACAAGGTAGCAATGCTAATACTAATACTACTACTACTACTAATAGTCAAAAAACATCGGTAGTAGGAGTTGATGGCGGTGAAAAAACGAATACAACAACAACAACAACAACATCTGATAACAAGGACAAAAAGAAAACATAACATAAAACAACACAACATCATTAACAAAAAAGTAGCGTCGGTAACGTTGCTTCTATAGTATTTAATAAATCTATACGGTATTGAATATTAAGGGATAATTATTATTTACTATGAATTAGAATTTAAAAAATATATATTAATAGAAGAGATACTGATTTTACTCATTTTGCTATAATACTTCTATATATAGCAAATCGATTCCTTTACTATTAATTCCCAGCAACACATACATTACTATCCCTCTATGCTAATGCTTTTTACCGTCAGAAGAAGAAGAAGTTCCACCACTGTGTAAAAATCGTTCCCAAAAATGAGCTGATAATTTATCGAGAGAAGGAGATTCGATCACGTGATTCGTTATTATCTTTTCGTCATCGTCATCGTCATCATCATCGTCCTCATTCTTGTTGTTCTTGTTCTCACACTGTATTATTGTGATTTCTATTTTGAAACATCCTATACATAATTTATTCTTAATTCGATTACGAATACTACGTTTCAAATTAGAATATTCTTGTTTACAGAATTTATCTCCCACGACAGGATATCCTTCATGACGAAAAAAATTACAGATACTACCAGAAGATGGTTCAGATGTAATAACTTCCACCGTAGAGAGTGTTGTTGTTTTTGTTGTTGTGTTTTTTCGTTGTGGTTCTTTGCAATTATTATTATTATTATTATTATTATTATTTTGCTTGTCTGGATATTCTTGAACGGCCATCGTTGTTGATTCCTTGGGTGTTATATCAATACTTGTATACACAACCTTCTTTTGATGTTTTTGTTCCTCTATTTTTAACGACGAAGACTCTGACTCTGATTTAGAAATAATTTGCTTTCGTTTCTTGTTCATCTTTTTCTGTCCCCATTTGGCTTCTACTACCATTTGTACTCCTGTACGAAATGGAAACCATACGTCGACAGGAAGTAGTTCACCATGAACTAGTACCGTAACAAAATTCCGGATAGATATTTGATTTTTATTATTGTTTTCTTCTTCTTTAGCGGTTTTAAATTTAACTAACACACACAGTCCTGGACACGACGTTTCTAAAGAAGAAAGACTAACGTAACGAATCCCTTCTTGTTCCGAAACATTCGTCTCTAGTGTTCCTGGCTCAGTACCCTTCGTTCTCATTCCTGACGGTTTCAATGCTACTAACCAATCGAGAAACGAAGACGAGCGTTGAACAATTTCAATTTTTGTATGATTCCTGTACTTCAGTTTTTGGATCGCAACCCCTGTCGTCTTCGTAGTAGTAATAGTATTATTAATGTACAATTACCTCTCTTTCCTTCTTCTTTTGCCCCCCCACAATACACACTTTATCTTGAGCATTAAGTATCCGACTCGAGTCCAGAACGATAGTTCCATTAATCATGACTAGTCCAGCCTGTATTGCAGATTCGGCAAGACGTTTGGTAAATTGGTATTCCTTGGTTTTTGAATGGTGCAAAAACCATCGTAGGCGTTTTCCATGATAATCTTTCGGAACGATGAGAACTGTTCCACCTGAAGGAGTCTCGTGATCGGGCTGTTGCAGTTGTTCTATTCCGTCACTTGAAGATTCTAAGGAAGAAAGAATACGCTTGACATTCTGCTCTGATTCTTTCTTTTTGATTCCTTGGTGCGAGATGTCACGGATGATAGAATGCTGGCCATCATCATCACCATCATCATCATTGTCATCATCTACAATAATAACCGTTTGAGCCCACGCGGTACGTACCGGTAGTGCTAGGTGCTCCTTCAGCTCAATCTCCGAATCGAGAATTTCGTTACAAATTGAACAAATCATTTTCTTGTCATCGTTGCATAGTGTGTTGATTTACCCGCACTATTAGATTTTGTGATATCATTATCATCAATCCTACTGGCTTCTTCTTTCTTACTATCTTTAGCGGCAAAAACGAAATGCATCGATCCCGATACACTCACGTCTTTAGTGTTCGAGGATCCTTTGAACGTATCTCCTTCTGTGCGACGATGTTGATATCCGTACTTTCCCAAAAAATGACAACTTAGTTTGCCATTACGATATCGACGAGGAGCAGCAAAGTGGGATTCAATTTTGGCAGCTTCCGATATATTTCCACTACCAGTTGTCAACCCCGTCGTCATCGTTGTATTGTTACTGTTACTGTCACAGTCAGCAGCATCTTCATTGTTATCGCTCCACACATTAGCAAAGGGTTTCGAGTCAGATATTGTTTTGACTAGTGTCAGGTTTTGAAGTTCTGCAGCCTCAAGAAGTTTCCATGTTGTTGGTTGAGTGTGTGTAAGACATATATGGACTAACTTGGAGACTTGAGAGGCTGAATAAAGATAATGACAAATTAAGCGATGATGAACGAGAGCACGTTTAGCCTCGTCGTCTACATCCTCCTCCAAGAAGTTTGACAATCCTATATGCGGATGATGAAAGCTAATCAAATCCCATTTTGTTGTTGTTGAAGAAGGAATCCGTACATGTAACTGAGTAGCGTCTAAATTCCATACGACCGGAACATGCCGATTCTTTAATTCCTCTAGTGTATCTTCAGCTTCAGAAAACACAGATAAAAAATTGCGACGATCAGACTCGAGGACCGATGCTGTTAAATCAATTTGTTCATTATAAGCTCTGCTCAAACTCAGCGATAAAGATAGATTTCCATCACCCACGGTCAACACTTTAATCTTTGAGAATTACTACTAGTGCTCATAACTAACTACGCCGATATGACTTTCCACATCTTTAATCCTTGGTTTTGTACGATTTATTTGATTTATGAAAAATAAATGGATTTATTTGGAAACTGGACCGAACTCTCGATCAACGCGCAGAACGCGTGAAACACATTATTCAATCACGAGCTCAAAAAAGTCTGTCCGCCCACACACACTCCAACTTGTCGCCATCGAAATCAGCTGTCAAAAAAATACATCACATCATTTTAGTAATTTCCTTTTGTTCTTGATCAATAAATTTGATTTGCATGATCCACTATTAATCTACTGAATGCGTTGTTCTTGCATTGTGATCTGTTTCGAAAACAGAACATTCTCGACGACTATAACTACTCGTATAGTTTTATTTTGAATCATGCTAACTATATCTATAATACAGTCCCTTGGTCTGCTTTACTTTCGGTTGGGTTAGTACTAGTTTCTGGATTTCAAGCTCAAAATGGAAATTCTCGAATAATCGGCGGTGTTTTCCGCGACCTCTATTATTGCTTCAGTCATCAACAAATCTGAAGCTTAGTAGTGAAGTTAATAGTGACTTTGAACGTCCCTCAACATTTTTGGATGATGACGACGATGATGATATGAATGTTGAATTTTACGACGACGACGACGACGACGAAGATGATGAGGAAGAAAAGGAGGTTGGGGCAGGTCGCAAACGATGGGATAATCTTAAACCGACGATCAAGAAACGGCTCGTTGAAAAGGGCCGGGCCAAAGCAATTGCCAATAAAAAGAAACGCGAGCCCATCGCCGACAAAAACGACGTGAGTTCCTACATTATTTTTTCATATCATTGATTTGCAATACCATATTTTATACTATATAGTCGTCTCATTATATAAGCAATTTCTTTGTGTCATCTTTCTCTCTATTTGAAACTTCATTTTTCCTCGTTAGGTATGATGATGAAATTTAAGGAATTACAACAAGACAAAAAAAAGGATTCTCGAGTTCAGCGACCGCTTGGATTTGACGAACGTGCCCCACTAACAGCTTTCTTTCCTGGTATGGAAGTAACTGGGACCGTTATTTCTTTAATTCCGTATGGAGCATATGTAGATATTGGAACGGAATGTGACGGTCTATTACACATTTCTCAAATAACACGAAAATTCTTTGTTGAACATCCACGACAAGTCTTGACTCCAGGTGATGAAGTAACCGTGAGGATCCATAAAATTAGTCCCGAATTAAAAAAGATGCAATTAACAATGTTAGATGTAGCAGATGTTGAGGTCAGCTTAGTAGGAAGTGATAACGACGATGATGATAGTGAAGAAAAAACACCGTTGACAGAATTTGAACTCGATGATGAATTGTGGGGAGAATTGAAACGAGTAACAGATTTTGGAGCATATGTAGAAGTTGGTGCAGAGGTAGATGGATTTTTACATTTTATGGATCATCCTTTATGGGAAGATGGTGCGCAACCATTTGAATTTATGGAAAGGGGACAACGTGTACGAGTATGGGTTGCCGATTTAGACATGGAAAAGAATCGTATCCGTGTTACTGCAACCAGACCGCAAAATTTACCAGGACCTAAATTTGAATTGTAAATTATTAATATTAACTAATTGAATATCAATCATTCTACTAAATAGAATATGATTTTAATTGTGTATATAACTAGTTGATTTATTAGTTGGTAGTTTACTTTTTGTGATGTGTTATAGTCGTGAAGATGAAGTAAAGATTACTTCATTCAAACAATAACCTACCTCCTTGAAGATCACACTATTCAGCAGATTTAACAAGTAAACAAAAGGTTTATTGTTATCGAATCTAATGATGATCACCACCTCCGTGTTTTTCATAGTATTCAGCCAATGCGACTCTTTTCATTGCACGTTCCTTCTGTTTTTCAGGGTCTAGATTGTTGTTTGTAGAGTAGATAAAGGAAATATATATTCCAAGGGAATAATAATAGAAAGGTTTGATTTGAATGAGACACAGAATTATAACCAACATGAGAATAATATTAGTAATATTATATTTCCAACTGGAATAAGGTTACTCAGATTTTTAGAAGGTAAAACTTACAAACTTTAGCGAAGTAGGTACCGGTATACATAACGGCAGAAATACCAAGCATCGAATGGAATAGTAGGGTAGCACTGCAATATATAATTAATATGTATATATATATATATGTATATATAATTTTTTTAAATTAGAAAAATGGGTTTAAAAAAAGAAATAGAACGGGTCAGATTAGCAATTGCGAATTCGACATAGCATAAGGATATTATAATTGTTACATTTCGTCTCGTCTCGTCTCGTTTCGTTCTATTTCATTTCATTTCAATTCAATTCAATTCAATTCAATTCATTTCATTTCATTTCATTTCATTCATTTCATTTCATTTCATTTCATTTCATTTCATTTCATTCATTTCATTTCATTTCATTTCATTTCATTTCAATTCATTTCATTTCAATTCATTTCAATTTCACATTTCAATTTCAATTCAATTCAATTCAATTCAATTCATTTCAACTTGACTTTAGTGTAATGCACTTAGGATTACGTACCTATTATCACGTGTCGTAGGATGGTATTTAGAGTATGCACGAGAACATGTGTTTGACCATGCTTGCTTGTAAAAAGCAGGGTTCAAGAATTTTGTAATTGCTGCCGACATTGTTGTTGTTATTTATTCAAGAAAGTGAGACTATTCAAATGTCAACTCGTCTTCTAATATCTTGTGTATTGTTTGTTGTTGCTGCAATAACGTTGGCTGTTGCTGTTGTTGCGACGTTGAGCGAGTGCTCAGATTTGCGGCGACAATAAGTTTTTCTGTGTTTAGTCGAAAGAGTCGAATAAATCGATTCATTTTTTCTCGGTGCGCGTCTAAATCAAACAATTTTGAGTTGGCTGAATAATTACAGTGGATAAAAATACACTGTAGCGCGATGAGAAGTTATATCGCCGATACGAGTCCAGTACTGTACTTGAAGTACTTAATTAAAAGTGAAGAATCAATCATCGATCCAAGAATCAGAAAATGACGACGTAAATATCGAAAGAAAACAAAATACCAGTTTGCTTTCCAGTGCTCTCCACAAAATAAGTTGAATACTGTAATTCGTCATTTGCTGTACGGAGTAGTGTAGTTCATTAGTGTACTTACGAAATAAAGAATGATCGGTTATATGTTCTGGACAAGTACTGCTGAGATTACAAACAAGGTTGTTGCTCTTGAAAGAAAACTTTTGAAAATTGCTCAGCAGTATGCCTCGCGACCATCTGACTCATGGGAATTAACAACTTTGGATACACAAATACCACGAAAATCTATTATCTCTCTAAAACAAAATGTAGGAGGAGGATATGACGATAACGATGACGATGACGATGAAATATTGACGATTCATAGTGTTCATGTTGTATCGAAAGAATCAGCATCGACGACGACATCGACATCGACGACGACGACGAAAACACCTTTGGTCATGCTTCATGGGTATATGAATGGTGGTGCATATTTTTATAGAAATTTTGGTGGTCTTAGTAATTACTTTCAATCAATATATGCTGTGGATATGTTGGGTTGGGGTCTTTCAAGTAGACCATCATTCGATGAGGTGATAGAAAATGGGACTACCAAAAGTGCCGAAGATTTTTTTGTGGAAAGTCTAGAAGCGTGGAGATCTGTGGTATGTGGAATATAAGTGAATCTGATGCCTCTGATTAATTGACTGATTGATTGATTCATTGATTGATTGTGTGTGTGTGTGTGTGTTTTCGGGTGGGATTGGCATGGCTTTACTTTACTTTGGATATCTTACCCTTCTTTTGTTTCTAAAATCCTTCTTTTTTTTTGATGTCTTGTACTTACGGTACAGAACAACATCGATCGTATGGTACTGGTAAGTTGACAAATTTTGGTTGATGTTTTTGTTCACCATGTATTTCCATATTTCCTTTATTTATCTTGAACAAAGTAATCTTAGGGGCTGAACTAATTTAACAAATATATATATTTTCTTATCTATACGTAACAAACATAAATAATTTCTAGGCGGGTCATAGTTTTGGTGGGTATATGTCTGTTGCATACGCTGAACGATATCCAACACGCGTTGAACGTCTCATTCTGATATCTCCTGTGGGTGTTCCTGATCATCAGGATCCGAACGTACTAAGACGAATGGAATCGATGCAATCGTCCTACAGAGGTCGAGCGTTCGCTGGTCTTTTTCAAACTATTTTCGGATACATGACACCGGGTGGAATTTTACGTACATTAACAGAAAGTCGTGGTTCGACAATGTCTAGAAATTATATCGAAAGACGATTACCTGAAATTTCAGATGTTGACGAGTCCCGTACTGTTGCAGATTATCTTTATTGGAATGCTGCCCTTCCTCCTTCTGGCGAAAGTTTTCTTCAAAGTGTCTTAACCCCTCTTATCGTGTTAGCGAAGGAACCACTATTATTTCGTATTCCCAATTTGAAGGTCAAATCGGTGACTTTTATGTACGGATCCACTGATTGGATGGATTTATCTGGAGGTATGTATACGAAAGGATTATGCGAAAAATTGTCAGAAAAAGACTATACGTCATCATCATCATCGACATCATCGACAACACATCATATACCTCCAAAAGTTGATGTGTTTGTGGTACCAAAAGCGGGCCATCTTTTGATGTTACAAAATCCCGAAGCTACCAATGCGTGTATAGTTCATGCTGCTGGTGGCAAGGTTCTAGACGAAGAAATGCCAGAATTGATGAAGCTCAGTAAAAGCGAGGAGGAGTTGAACGAATCTTGGATAAAACAAACACTTAAGTTACGAGAGGGAACAGATGACACGACTTTACATGAGGACAGGATTAAAACTGCTTTAAAATTAAACATGCAGTAATAGATAAATAGTGCTTCGTATTGAAGTATATTCGCATTGATATTAAAATATTTAGCACACTATAATAATAAAGATCATGCAGTATCTCACATAGCTATATACTATTAAGCCAAATAAACAAATCCTTCACTTACCATGCTGATTGATATATGATATGATATGGACTACTACATTGTAGTAGCTAGTAGCTAGCTCATAGGAACAATGTAGTATAAGATTTACATTATTTTATTTTAAAATTTGTCTGTTTTCAACCGTTAGTTTCAGAAGAACCTTGTGCAATACCTACGAACATACATACTAGTACGAACAGATCGAAACATCACAACATCATCCATCAACTTTCAATTTCACATGTCTAATACTATTAGTGAACACACACAATCGCAAATGTAGGTTCTTTCGACTCTAACTTACTGTCAATTGCTACTGTGTCATTCAAGAAGCATCATGATCACTATACTTTCATTAAGTCTATACTTCATTGTGCTACATTTTAATGATGGTGGACCAATATTTTCCTCGTCGTTGATACATCCGGTATCGCATACTTGTAGAACGACATTATTATTTGTGGACCGCCGAGATAACAATCATCGAAATACTAATAAACGCCGACGGACCAGCCTACCAATGAAAACAGCCCCACATACCGACCTACCCGATACATCTCAATCTTTGGACCCCCAAACTCTTGCCGGAACGATCGAAAAAGGATTGAAAGAAAAATTTGATGAACATGCAATTTCTCGTATATTGACGTCTTGGCGACTCGTTGATAAGGATTATTATCGTAAAGAGTATGTTGGAAGCACAACAGAGCACCAGGAAGATATGATCCAAGAATGTCATTCGTACGTTCCTGGACTTTCAGTAAAATCCTTCTGGGATGAACAACAGTTTGACTGGGCAAAGTCGTTGGAATCTAGTTATTCTGATATCCGAGAAGAATTCGACGCCGTCACGGCAAACCTCTCCCGACTTAAACGAGAGGGCAACAATATTTGGGCAGGAGCACTTACCGACGATGCGTCTTCGTACGGGGAGGGATGGAAGACACTCGCATTGATGGATCGTGGTCGGTGGGACGATGTAAATGCGAATCTATTTCCAAAGACTTGTCAAGCAGTATATAAATCAGGCGTGCCAGCCACAGAAATATTTTTTGCTTGCATGGAGGGACCGTCATCCATTAAAAAGCATTCAGATTTTACCAACTTTGTTTTGACTTCTCATCTGGCATTGGATATTCCCTACTCAGGCGAAAACAAATGCCGATTAACAGTGGGCGATGAGACCCATCAGTGGATTAATGGGAAGGTGTCCGTTTTCGATACGTCTCTGCTGCATGATGCGATAAACGAAAGTGATCAAACGCGATATATCCTCATGATGAGATTCTGGCATCCCGATCTATCGTCTGTTGAGAAAGAAGCACTGCAATTCACATTTGACAGTTTGGAGTTCCCTGAATTGATTAGTTCAGATCCTAAAAAACAGTTGAAGGCAGAAAAAATCGTCGAGCTATCTCGAAGTTTTCCGCTCACAGCGAAAGCCATTAAGAAGAAGAAACAAAAAGAAGGAAAACAAAAATCTGGAAGAGGTTTCGGTTGATGGCATCTGCATTGTATGCTAATAAATTTTGTGGAACAAATGCTAGTTATAATAATATAAATATCTAATTTAAATCCTTCCGAAACGCTCAGCCCGTGGCTCGAGTACCGTCTCACGAAGGCGCAGCACTGCCGAAGCAGCTATACCACTAAATGCTAGTTATAATAGATTAATCTGTATTCAAGTATAGAAAATATCATGGAATTGATTCTAAAAATTGTATGTATTAAGTGTGTGCGTGTGTGGTAAATTTAGCTACTACCAGAATGGTAGTTATAACTGTGAACTTTCGAAGTCCAGAATATTTCATTTGAGATCTACACAAACATTCTTTTATGGTAGGAAAAATTCTTCTCAGCTGTAAGCACTCTCGATAATTCTCGACTGGAAATGCGTACTTGAAGTTCCGGTAAAGACGCTGGGCCATCAATCTCAGTCCGGAGTTCATCAAACGACTGAAACAGATCTTCCCATCCACCAATAAGACATGATGTTGTTTCACAACGTTCATCGTAAAACTTCATATTATTTTTTTCAGCGTATACACCAGCGTGTGCTTTTGCTGAAACCATGAGAGCTGAAATTTTCTTCGGTAAACCACCAAGATGGTGTCCAAATGATAGAATAGTAGCGTATAGTGGAGCTTCGCAAGGAAGATTCCGGCCTGAAAGAGAATCCAAAAGAAACAACAGAAATTCAAATTTCTTGGCATCTTCCTCGTTCAAAGATTTGGGGCTTACAAGTCCAACCGAAGAATGCGAAAGACCTTTCGAAAGAGTTAAACCCATGCTATCGAGTAATTTTTGGAAGATTGCTTTGGACGGAATATTCCCCTTAGCCAGTAGACTTCTTAACACTTGTCGTGCTTGCATGTAGTCGTTCTCCTTGATCGCATTATGAAATAAAGATTCGTATACATGATTAAGCTGTTTTCCTTGGATTCTTCCTGCTACTGTGTCCTTCTCTGAAAGCATGACTAGAGCCTCGTTTCCCTCACCAGCATCGGATAGCGCAAGAAGTCCTTTCGTTACTGCATAGGAATCGGGGTTGGGGATTCGGCGGAAGATTTCGACAGCAAGTTCTGGTTCCTCGGCTGAAAGGCACGCACTCAGTAAGGCTGTCATAGTCTTAATATTGGGCTTGATACCAAGTGCATTCATCCTTGACAGTAATTCGAGAGCACGGGTATGATCCCCAATAGCGGCTGCTGAAGTCATCGCAGTCGTGTACAGGTATACGTTTTCGGTCAAACCAGCAGTGCGTTTATCGGAGCACGCCGTTTCAAAAAGTGCCAATGCTCCACTAGGATTGCCACTTTGTAATAAACCATTCATCAGGAAACTATATGTCCAGGAATCAGGATGTAAACCCAAGGCTTCCATCCAACTGACAACTTTTTTAGCAGCGTTTAATTTCTTTTGTTCGCAAAGATATCGGATAATGGTGTTAAAGGTCTTCACATCAGATTTCACTCCCTCCTCTTTCATGTCGTACAAAAGCTCTTCGACATCCTTATCATCAACAACTATCACCGACCTCGCCAGTGCAGTGTATGTGTACTTGTCCGGTTTTATACCAGACCTTTTCATTTGGTAGAAGGTTTCTATGGCTTCTTCGAACTTGCCATAATTGGCCAAGGCCTTAAGGATTGAATTATAGGAGACAACATCTTTCTCTATCCGTCCGTTATTTCTATTCTCGTATCTATTATTATTGTTGACGGGATTGCTTAATCCATCGAAAAATTGAAGTGCTAGCTCCAGACCGTTGTCGGTATTGGAATTACCTGCTGCGGAGATCGCAATATTGTAACAGTGATTGTCAGGTTGTAGCGTGTTAGGCCACAAGGCGACCTCAACTCCGTTCATCTCGGTCCCTCCACGTCCTTCCAATGCCGACAAGACTGTTTGCACTGCCAACAAATTCCCATCCATAGCGTGAGCTTTCAATAATGCGCTGATAGTAAATATATCAAGTGCTTCAATATTTTGGACAATTTGTTTACCATCCTTACCCATAAGAGGGTCATCACTATCAGTACTTGTAGTAGACATTTCAGTAGTCTCTACTTTTCCGTTCGTACCATCAGCTCGAAGACCGACCGCCGCCTCAAAGACCCTGATAGCCATCTTCGGTTGCTTACATGATAGATATGCAGTTAAAATCATAGATAGGGTAACAGAATCAACCTGTGTTTCGGCACTTGCTAGTGCACCAACAACT
Source organism: Fragilariopsis cylindrus CCMP1102 (assembly GCA_900095095.1). Classification (NCBI taxonomy): domain Eukaryota; phylum Bacillariophyta; class Bacillariophyceae; order Bacillariales; family Bacillariaceae; genus Fragilariopsis; species Fragilariopsis cylindrus. Next base: position 21,049 of record FMBT01000018.1, read on the forward strand.
TTGTCCGCCACTACTCTATAAAACTCGAATTTGTTCACATACTCTTCATCGTTCTTGTATCGTTTCATGACTCCTTGACATCGTTGTAGTAGTTCCTCGTTCATACCTACAGTTGATATTGTAGCGGTGTCCTCAACATTAAGTACAGTACTGTTAGACCTTGCTGCTAATAGTACACCAGCTTCTTCAGATTGAACAGTTACACTTGCCATGGCGGTAGTAGAAGCTACGACGGCAGTAGTCGTCCCATCGTTTCCATTATTATTATTAGTACTAATATTATTTATTATTTTCGTATCGCTACTCCTCTCAAACCGAAAAGTGATTTGTTGTCCCGGTAATCGAGCCGTAACAGAAGATATAACCCCTTCAACGGTCGATACCGGCCACATACGATCACCTAACGATGAATCGACCGCAAGAACACGATCGCCAACTTTAACAGCGTATCGTACTAATTTTGATGCCTTCGGAGTAAAACCAACAATTTCAACATACCCATCTTCCGTTTCTACACAACATGCACAGAAACGAACGAAGAAAAAAAAAGTAAAAGATAAATTGATGGACAAATTGTTAGCAACAAATTTATTTTTAAATCTTGAAAGAGTTTTTGCTCAATTGACGACACAAATGATCACCAAATATATTATTGAGTAGTATACTCTATATAGTACTATGTATCTAATCTTTATACACACACTTACCTTTAAGATTTAAACCGATCGGTCTTGCCAAAGTTAATTCATATTGATTATCAACTACTGTTTCTGCGTCCAATCGTTGAAATTCAAATTGTATAGATTCTGCAACAGCCTTCCGTGATAGTACTGCCGACTTCACACCATCTAAGGTACTTTTTGGCCACATCGAATTACCAATCGTGGCAGAGGATGTTTTTAAGATATCACCGGGCCGGACACCGGATACCCACCCAGCACTACCCTGTTTGACGGAGGATACGACTAATCCTTGAAAATTACCATCGATCCGTTGTCGTGTGGTAGATGTGGTCCAAGTATTTATATTATTGTTGGTACGTTTTGTACCATCTTCTAATTCCAGTGTGTCCAGATTTAATTCAAATACAGAATCTAAATTCCGTCCTTTTGATATTTGACACAGAGTAATACCCAAACTTAATACTGACACTGACACAGACACTGATGATGCTGTTCTTGTTCGTCGTTGTTGTGATGGCATCGATGTTAAAGGTAATGTTACTTTATATGTCTTTGCCTTTTGACGTTGAGAAACCAATTCTTGTTTCCGTGCAATATCAATTGCATCCACATCCGGTTCGTCGATACCAGTAGTACTACTAATAACATTAGACACAATAGAATCAACGGCAGCAGTTGTCACACTGGATAATGCTTCTCGTCCTGCTTTTGCCACAAGTAACGGATCCACAAAGTCATCGTCAGCATTTGCACTAGCCAACATCGAAGCCGACAACAAAGAAGAGGACCTTCTCGGTATATTCGTCGTCGTGGATGACGTCATTCTTGTGATAGTGGAGGAGGATAATGGTGTGGTTGATGAGGTCGACGTCGTCGTCGTCGCAACGATTGATCTTCGTCGTCTTCTTGGTATTTCCCGTTCCTGTTGATCAGAGAATCGATGTTGTATATTATGAATATGATTGTTATTGCTATTAGTTTGAAAAGAAGTCACGAATTTTGTTGTTGTTGTCGTCGTCGTGCTTGCAATAAACGACAACAGTGCTAGATTACAAAATCGAACCATCTTGTTTGTTTTGATTTGTATTTTATTTTGTATCTATAAAAGAAGTAAAAATTAGTTTGTTGCAATTAATCTCTCTTCCGATTATTCTTTTCCTTTCAATATTGTTTGTTGTAATATATTGTATTAACAATGCGTTATGACTAACTTAGATTAGTAGATCTTGAATTGTGTAATAATGTAATAATCTATTGATTAGTAATTCTGTGCCGATGTAGACCGACGTACGTGGTTGCATTGATTTCATTCGCGTTTCCAACTGATCTTTTGCTTTTAATGAACAAGTTAATTAACTTCGGGTGACTCGATTGATTCTCTTTGTTCTTGAGTGTCTGTCGCTTCTGTTTCGTTCTACAGTACCCTTGATGATTGATGTCGTCGTCGTTATGACTCGATAGAAGGCAGCTTGGTTGATGCGTTTGTTTGAGTGATGTGTACTTACCAGCACTACGACACTGTATTCGCTTTATTCTTATTATATTTCGCTTACTCATCAAAACGTTTCCTTTCTTCAAGCAGTTTAAGGCAATGCGCGCCGATGATGATTCATTGATGATGCAACGATCTCTCTCAGTTTCAGTTCAACCAGAACTCACGACTGAATCGATTCACAATGATCAGTCGTGCATACCTATTAGTACTGTATGACGTGTTCAAGGACGGAACAACAAAGAACACAAGAAAATATTCGAATAATACTAATAATATCATTATTATTTCTTATTTCTTATTTTTTGAATTGTATTATTATTATGACGACATGTGAATGCTGTATCACGTGACGTGTCAAGAAGCAATTATCTCACAACAACAATAACGCCAACAACGCCAACGCCAACAACGCCAACAACAACCAACACAAAAGAAACACTGAAGTTGCAGAAGACAAAAGGGATCCAAACAATAGTATCAGATAGGGAGACAAAAAAGCAATAAAATAATGTTCTTATCTGGCGGAAGGAAAACATCACGATTCGTTGCAGATCAAATAGAAAAAAGAATACAAGTTCTATTAGTTTCTACTAGTACGAAATCGTCGTCGTCCCACCACCACCAGCGGCGGCGGCAGCAGCGTACTTCATGTACACATTGTATCATCAACATGAAGTCATTTCATAATTCTTCTATTGAACAAAAACCACCAACTGGAATCATTACTTTTCATCAGAACACCACCAAAACAGTACCAGTATGAGGAAAGAATTGCGTCACGTTTCGTCGTCAATAAACATACCATCACGACAAAGGATAAGCAACAACAACAACAACCGGCAAGCATTCTATCAAATGATGTCAAATCATCATCATCATCATCATCATCATCATCATAATCAACAACAACGACGGACCTTTCTTACGAGTAGTAAAGAGGAGGACGATATAAGTGCAAGTGCGAGTGCTGTCGAAGAACCTTCGCCTCGACGACGACTATGGGAAGAAATGTCACCGGAAACTCAAAAATTGGCTATGGCGATTAGTAGGGGTACGTCTGCATCTGCATCTGATACTGCTACTACTGCTGCTGCTGCTGAAACCAATAGTAACAATTTGGGTGATGGACGATGACGATAAGAAACGACAACAAAAAGGAAAAAAAATGATGCATCCACGTGTTGCCATAAGTAGGGCGATCACTCTTATGGAATCCAAACATCCGTTCAAGAAAAAACAAGGTGATTTATTATTAACATATTTACTTTCTTTAACTTCGTCGAATAAGAGCAAGAGCAAGAGCAATAGTAATGATAATATTATGAATGATCATCAAAAGTCAACAATTCGAGTTGGGTTTGCTGGTCCACCAGGTATAAAGAATAAAAAAAAAGGAAAAACAGTTGACTTTCTTTATCTTGATTGTGACACATAATAATACCATTGTTCATCTATGCGAAATTAAAGCTGAAGTGGTCTTATTTAATTGATTCTTCTTTAAATATTTTCTCGCCAGGTGCTGGTAAGTCATGCATGATGGAAGCCTTTGGGATGAAATTACTTCAACAAGATCCCGATTTGAAACTAGCCGTTGTTTGTATCGATCCGTCTTCCAGTATATCGGGTGGATCTATTCTTGGTGATAAAACTCGTATGACCCAGTTATCCCGTGAAGTAGATCGAGCGTTTGTTCGTCCCTCGAGTAATTCGGGTATTCTTGGTGGATTAGCTGCATACACTGATGATGTTGTACGATTGTTGGGTTGTGCAGGTTATCCACTAGTATTCGTTGAAACTGTTGGGTTAGGACAATCAGAGATGGAAGTAGCACAGTCGGTAGACGTACTCGTTTTGTTGATTCCACCTAGTGGTGGTGATGAACTTCAGGGTGTGAAAAAAGGTATTGTTGAGATGGCAAATATTCTAGCCGTAACTAAAACCGATGGTGATTTGGAAAACGCGGCATTCCGCACCGCCTCCGATTATAAGGTAGGTTGAAGTCTTTTTCTTACTAAAGTTATAACGACTGTTCAGAAATAAAGAAAAGAAGTGATTGGGGCTAAACAGAACAGTTGCAAATATATTTTATGTATTTTTTTATTAAATGGTGGAACTGATCCATTCATTCCTCGTTATTGCTTTCAAAAGGGCGCCCTTAGCGTCTTGCATCAATCTAGCAGCAGTAGCGGTAGAGATCAAAGTTGTATCGGCGATGATAAGAGCAACATATGGAAGCCACCTGTTATTCTCACTAGTTCTATCACGGAACGTGGCTTGGATGATCTATGGCAGGCGATTCTTCGTTATAAACATCATCTGCTGGATACAGAAAAATGGGACAGTCGGCGGCGTAAACAATCACAGTATTGGATGTGGGAGCAATTTACTCGAATGATGCAATCGAAGATGCAACAAGATCCAAGGCTATGGAAAAAAGCCAAACAGCTCGAACGTGAAATGCTTGATGGATTACTAACACCTCGAGTTGCCGCCCAAAAGTTATTGGATGGGATCTTCGACATAGTAGACCATAAATGATGACCAACACTATGTCAAATGGTACTTAAATCAAACACATGTACTAAGCAAAGATGATCATATCGTATTGCATTACATTGTGCGTTGAGACAGGGTATAAACATCTAATTTTACCACTACATATATACTGACTGAATGACTAGAAGATCTGATAGCTAGGATATTACTGATTATATTATGACCCCATGTAGTAAATATGAACTCCTATTATGCACCTTATGCACGCAGTCGTTTCCTAACATATCATAGTGGTTTCTTTCAACATCGTCAAATTAGTTGCCGATGCATTTCCTGCCACAGCAGTATGATTAGCGATGACGGAATCAACTCGAAGTTCGAAGCCTTCCTGATCAGGAGCGATAGCGCTCTTTCCAAAAAATAACGCCCATTTCCAAGTGAGTCGGGTATAATAGTCCCCAAGTCCCCATGAACGAGCAACCATTTCACGTAATTCTTTATTATCACGGCATGTAGGAGTCCTATCACAATATTGTTCAAACCCATAG